>JANTPZ010091075.1:0-19638 GCA_025593235.1 Vachellia pachyceras | reverse complement strand
CCCATTTCAAGGTTCCTCTTCATATTACGATCAGCACACACCCCATTACACTTTTCCCTTTCCACCACCCTATAGGTACAATCAATACTCAATCTATATACCTTACAATTCAAACTGTTATTTACCTTCCAAGTTGTCTCCATCTTACTGTATATCTTCATCACCAAATTCTTCAACATTATTATTCAGGTATCCTGGTTACCCCCACTCACAAGAAATCTATGCAATGGTTAGTTTGCTCCAAGACTCCAAACACATAAACAGTCAAAAAAAAAAAAATTCATCCCCCCTTCAATCACTAAAGTCTGTTCTTTTCATCATTTTTGAATCACTTGACAAGCCTGACCTGGTTTTGTGCTTTGTTTGTGTGTGCAGAACTACTATAATGTCTATGGAGGGAATCAGCTTCCATTCCGATGGCGCCCAGCAATATACCAACCATCAATTTACGGGATGAGCAATTCAATGAGATTGCCAGCAGAAGCAGTGGCCAAGAAGACACAGTACTCTGATACGCCACCACCTCAGCAAAGGTTGGCAGTTGTTGGAGTACCACCAGAACCTATTTCAGTTTCTGCTTCAATACCCACCTCTGGTTCAGTATCAAGTTGATGAAATTGCGTTGTTCTTTAACGAAGTTTTTGCCTAATGTGAGTTTGATTTATGCATATGAATGGAATAATGATGCAGGACTAGTCACAGAAACAGTTTCTGCTGCAGCAGCTGGCAAGATAGGAGCCTCTACTGAACACAAATCTTCAGCTTAGGGCATAGTGACAACAGGTTCCATCAAAATCATATAGCTAGCTTCAAGTGAATGAGACACATATTTTTTATCTTTTTTTTAACTTATTTGTCTTTATACTTTCTAGCTTTTGAAGAGTCTGGATGCACACGGATCATTCTTCACCTTTTCTATTGTCTCTCCAATAAAGGATGAGATTTACTGTTAGGTTATACCGTTATAGTTCGAAAAATATTGCATCTCGTGCTTTTGTTTTTTTTTCTTTTTCCGGTTTTGTTGTTTGGTACCTTTATCTGTGTTTTGCATTATTCTATAGGTTACCTATTTAAGATCCAATTTTGAGTTCAGTAAATCTCTCATTATTCAACAGCAACGTCCGGATTAAAATACACATATTTCTATTGATAGTTTGGTCGACTTTAGCTATGGGATTAGCAGAATTCAATTTTCATATTAAAATTTAAAATTTTGTTTATTAAAATGGGATCATTATTGTGCTTGTTTGGGAACACGGTTTCCCCAACGGTACATACAAGTCAAAATAAAATCATCTTGAAATCTATAAAAATTATCTTGAAAACCATAAAACCATCTTGAAATTCGTAAAATACCTCAGAATCTGTAAAATTATTTCTCCCAATGGAATTCCCAAATACACCCATTATTTGTGAATTAATAATAATTGAAAAATTGTCTTAATTGTGTATTATGTTCCTTTTTAAATAAAATATTAAGATTGAATGACTATTAAAATTAAAACACAACATGGGCAGTTTAAACCCAATTTGAACGATTCATATAAAAGGATAGGGAGGGATGACACTTTTTCTTAAAATTATGGATGAAATAGTAAATGCTAGGAAATCTAAATTTCCTGTCATGAATTTGGGTATAAAAATTTTGATGAGCTTGAAATACATGAATAATGTTCACTTGTGTGAATCATTATTGAGATATACTGTAATTCTTTAGAGTGATTCAAACCGGATTTTCTTCAATAAAAAATATCTAATATAAAAATGATATTAGGAAATATACAAGATCAATTAAAAACTAATTTTATGTGAGTTGAAATAAAATTCCTCTCACATATTTAATTCAAATTACGTAAAATCATTTAAAAAAATTAATCCAAACACCGTTAAATGAAATGGAGTTTATGAATCATTGTTCAACTCAAATTATAATATTATAATTAAGGACTCCTGCCATCTAAACCAACTTAGAACCCTAATTATTGCGCACTTACTTCAAAAACTTGAATGTGAAGTGTAACCATATCACATTTGGATCTAACACTCATTCATTTTTTTTTTTCAACAATTTTTTTAAATTCAATATTAATAGCATAGCGACAAATGTTAGATGTAGATGATTAAAACCCACCATCTACCTCTCCCCTCCCCTCTCTACACGCTTCCTTCCCTTTGCATTTTCATCGAAACTCCTCAACTCCCTCAAATTATATATATATATATATAACAAAACTATTTATTGTATATTTCAAAAAAAATAATGACACGTAATTTTTATTTTTTAAAATTTATATCAAGGCTTTAAAATGCATGAGCCACCAAAAATAGTTCAATACCATTTAAATAAAAAATTTAATAATTTAAATATTATGAATGATTAATATCCAAATCAATGGCTATATGCCAAGCAATACCAATTGGAGGTCCACTTTTATACCCTCGAACGGTTATGATGTAACCTTGACTTAATACGCCATTATCTTCATTAAAATAATCCCAACACTAATCTCCTTTCCTCACTTTAATATTCTCCACTAACATTATCTTCCTTTAAATAAACATTTATTACGGATTTAATTCTTTGAACCTGTTATGTTGTAATAAGAGAATGAGGCTGTGTTTCTAGTTGGACCTAACAATTTAACATTAGGTGAGATGCCAGCAATTCAGAATTTCGTGGCGTCCGCTAATTCATCCTCACAATTCAATTCGATTTCCCTCGTAAAAGCAGTGTGAACTGATTGACTTTCACACTGAAACAAGAAACCTTCTTGTATTCTGGATAACATTAAATCAACCGTAGAAAGTCTTGCATCCATATAAACCTTCCCCAAGTGAAGAAGCCGACATTGAGAACCACAACTGTATATTTCCCCCCTGATTTAGACATGCACATGCTAAAACCCGAAACGCTTCACTATTATAAATCCATAATATACCACTCAAGTACCTACCAGACCAGCAACGTAGTAGGAATCTTCGCCATTCAGCAATTTCCTAATCCAAACAAGTTTCAGGGAGAGATTGATATATACGAAGCACGCATTGGAGCAGAAAAATACAAATACGGAATATTCATTCAAAATCCAAAATGAGATGGCTTCCCCCTCCATTAACCTCATCACCACATAACAGCAGTTTAGTACCAGCGTTGTACCAATGCCTAGTTGGCAAGTGCAATTAACTAATACAGGCTCATCAAAATTGCAACTTTGGGAATCCCTCCCATCTGAGACACACTTCAACAAGTTTTCATCAGCGGCTCAATGAATAGTCAACCGATACGATATATGCACTCAAATTTTTTATTGATTGATCACCTTGATGTATTTGTCTTTTGCAGACTAGAAGTAGATTCCACAAGCAGCCATAAGCAACACCGGATTCACACACGTCACCGGTCACCAGAGACTAAGCTACGCAACATGAAAATAGGGCGTAAGCTAATGCTTCAAATGGCATAAAAGAGGGAAAGTAATGTCCTCACAACTTTGTAGACAACCAAGTGAACAAAGTTTAGCTCAGAAGGACCAAAGGGGTTTGTTACAACTACCAAGTTTCTTACAAGAAATTTCAGATGCTAGAAACATCCAACCATTGCTCAACACATTGTGCATCATAACTTAACCCATCTAGATTCTCGAAGTGCTGTCCAACTCTACAAGCTAAACAAATAAGTAATAACCCATGACCCCGAGGAGGTAACGGTAGATCCCTTACTGCAAGACTCAGGACAAAAGTATCAACAGAACAGAAGCAGTGCCTTGGCATATATCTGTCTCTACGTATATATAGATGTAAATACTTCTCTCAGCAGCAATTAACCCCAGCATTAAGGATGACTCAGTGCATATGAGAACGGGGTGTGCGAGACCGAACAGGTGTCTTTGATGGACTTACCCTGCAAATCGGAGAAAAAAAATGCAGCAGAGATATAACAAGAGTTGCTTTCTTTATTTACTTTTCATGAAAATAATACAACAGCTGAAGTCAAAGAGAAATATGTTAGTCTGACCTGATAGGCAGTGATCCCAAAATCACACCGCTGCAATTCAGAGCTGCAATTGCACTTTCAGCCTGCAAAATTGAGGCAAAGAAGTTAACACAACCAAAGAGGAAATCCAAAATTAACCTTGAGGGCAAGTATGAAAATTTAGATAGAAGCACATTACAGTAAATAGAAGCATTATGGTTTTACAATTTTAAGATATTTTAACTCATTAAATTCTCACATTGTTAAATTTCACTAGGGATGGAAAGACCAGTCCAGGACCACAAGCATATAATGCTTCAAATGTATCATTAAATATGAGAAACCCAAGTTTGCAACTAACTAATCAGCTGATCCAGAAACCCAAAAATATACAAATAAGTCAAGTCAAGCAACACCTTAATATGTGACAGCTACATTGAATTTTATTTTAAAAAATTGAGGATAAAAAGATGTTGGAACAACAAATGTTAAACTGAAACAACCACAACGGACAAGCAACTCAAGGCAAGCTAAAAGCACACGAAAGTGGGTGGGAAAAGCGTATTTAGATTGCAAGGTTCAGGTCTACGAAAATCTAAGGGTTATCACCACTAGATTCTTTAATTCCAATGTGTACATTATCAAGGAAGCCCATGTATCATTGTGCTTTCAATGCCAAAAATAAACTTCCACCTTGAGAGAAATTTGCAGGTGCACAAAGCATTGCCAAGTCATCATACTAAAACCCACTAAACATCAATACCAATTAATAATCAAGCATCAACAACTGTATTAATCTATTTGGATCCTAAGATAGAAAGGTATGCTCCACAGTCAGATCAAAAACCATCAACTGCCTCATAGGGCCTTCCCCCCCGAGTTGCTCTCATTACACCTTACATGCATACTGCACTAAGTCCAGCACATCCCACATTATTAAAGCTTCTTTCCCATCTGGTCCTAATTGGCAAGCAATTAGCAAGGCAAATAACAAACAAATTCCTCTACAACGCCCAGTTACAGTGACACAGTCACACTCCATGAATGAACAATCAGGCGAGCAATATTCATTCTTCCATCAATGATAAATCAGATGCAAACTAAGCGATTTATAAGGATAGTATAATAAACAGTTTTTTGTTTGTAGGAGAAATTTATCATCAGCACACAGGCTCGCAGATTGACTTCAATTACCAAATGATATTCCTTTATCAACATGATTCATAATAGTTTGACTAGAAAATAAAATTATATGCAAGCAATTAAGCGTGACTGCATTTGGCTGCAACACAGCTAAGGAACTCAGGTTTGAAGATGTTTGACCCAATAGAATTCAAGGACACGATTTTACTCTTAGATGTAACATAAAATGCAAAGAAACGGCCTTAGCAAGTCGATTAGCAAGGAAATCTTCCAAAAAATACTTGACACAGTCCAGCCCCTCCTACTCTAATGATCCTCTCTACAATTTCTTCAGGGCATTGACTCTCACTGATAAACAACCTAATTTATGCTAATTCAACGTCAACCCTTAGCTTCCTCAAGTGCAAGAATTAACATCATTTCTAAGGTATTCCCTCAGATTAAGGGTTCTATCAGAAAACCATATAACCCAAAGCTTCCAACTTTCTAGCTTGGTGGTCCTATCTGTTATACAAGTATTTGTGAAGTATCAAACTGCATCATCAAATGAACAGTAGTATTTCAGACTCTATGCTGTAGTTAATATTTTCCATAAGGCATCAAAATACTGCCCAAGAACAAAGAAACGAATACCACCAAGATGCAATAAAAGAAACAATCTAGTGAAATAATATGATGCGAGAACCCGATCCAACAACTATCTGAAATGTTGGCACCCAAGGCCAATAGAGATTTCAATTTAAACAAGTGAGCAGAACGGTTTACTCATTCTGTTTTGGAGGGGGGAGGCTGAAGGGGAGCTGATGTCAGTAGTAAAAATAACAGCAACAATGAACAAAACATGGTAATATGTAATTCGAGGTTTAGAACTCAACAAAGTGATAGAGGGTTTTAAGAGTACTTGAGTGCACCATAGTTGATTCAATTGAACAATAAAATCAAGAGCTAGTGAGCAATTACCATGGCGAATTCAACAAACGCAATTCGAGTCGAATGATGATAATCACCAAGAAGCCTCAAGCGATGAACCTAAATGAACAAAATCATAGAAAATGTCTCATAAAAAGTAAAAATTCAATTAAAAAACGAAGAAACTATCTTGTTTCCATCAAAAGCTCCAAACCTCTCCACAGAGAGACTCAAAGAAGAGTTTGACATCTGCCTGAGTAACCTGCACCAATAATAATGAAGGAAAAAAATGAGTCATGGAACAAGAATTTGATGCAAAAAGAAGCAGTCAAAGGATCCAGAAGTCCTCGGCAAAATTCTATCCAAGACTAAACACAAAACTACCTTTTTGTCAATATTTGTGCAATAAATGGTTCTTGAGCACATCTCCCGTTCATCTTCAGACTGAAAATATAACAACGTTACAAAGCCAAGACAGGGGAGAAACATTGTTAGCTCACACTGGTCAATCATCCTATGAAAGTGGCTATCAACACTATGTGTGCTATAAAAGTATACATGCTAAGAAATGATTAAACCATTACCCTTGGCAAAAATGTTGGATTAACTGGTGCAATGGCAGTTTTTGAAGGCAGCACTCGCACTGGATAATATCCAAGCATGGTGCCGGATAGATTCAACGCAGCCCTAGCACCTTCTGCAGGCATAACACCATACAATGAAATTCTAAGTCTGCATTATATATAGAGACCAAATTGGTGATGTTACCTTCATCTGTGAACTCAATGAAGGCAAAACGAAGAATGGAATTTGGATCCCCACATACTCGACAATCAACAACCTTTGTCCCAGACAAAAGAAGTCAATTCAGTAATGTTGCCAATTATTATTAAAGAAGAAAGACACAGTTTAGCTAAGCAAAAACATATTTACCTGGCCACAGTTAAGAAAGAGAGCAGCCAGCTGCTCTTCAGTAACCTAGAGACCATCAGAAAAAATTGATCCTCAAAACGAATGCACCATAGCATGCTAGTTGGAATGAGAATCCACAAGCTACATATGATATGTACCTGTTGATCAATGTCAGAAACATAAACGGTCCTTCTTACCATCTCTTCTCTCTTTTCCACATCCATTTTATGATTCATTCTTCTCTTACCCTGATTATAGCCATTCTTTCTCTGCAACAAGTTACAATTATATTGAGCACGGTGATATTTTCAGGCAAAAATAAAATGCGCACGCCAGCAACATAATGCTGGTTAGTGGGAACAAGTAGGACAATAATTTGAACTGCGCTCCTAAAAAAATTCAGAAAGCAAAGCATTTGTCCTTAATTTAACCTTAAAAGTAAAATCTCTTAGGAATAGAAATTAAAATTTGCATTTGAGAAATAGTCATACCCTTCTGTTAATTTGACCATTGGCATTGCCAAAATTAGCCTGTAATAGAAAATTGTTAGCGTAGCCAAATCCTCCCCCACCGCCTAAGATCCCATGATTCTTGGTAAGCGATGGGGGCACAAATTCTTCAGCCATAGGATTCAACTTCGACAATAGTTCCGCCAAGTCCCTCATATCTCGCTTGAAACTTTCACCATTGTCGTCTCCACCATTTCTCACCCCATTAGAAATCTGGTTAATACCATAGCCACCATTGTTTATCACCATCTGTTGAGCCTGGACCCCACTTTCTTCAAATCCATTTCGCATCTGAGCCATCTGAGCTTTATAGTTATTATTGGGGACTGATATGGTAGTCGAAACGATGTCTTTGTTGTTGAAGACAGCGTTCAGATTCTGATCATCATCGACGGGCTGAACATTAGTTTCTATACCATTTCCCATGGAACCAGGTTTGAGCTTCAATTTCTCCAGTTCATTAGGCCCAGTTGAGTCAGAGGATACTACACGGTTTTCCAAATTTTCACCGGAGGAACCGATTATGGCTCCAACATTCTCAGCAACAGCCATAATCGAAGAGATGCTTGCAGAAAAACGATTTTACTTTTTTATTTTTTGCGGCGAAAGCTATCCTACAAAATTGATCAGAAAAATCATCGTCAAGTGACTCAGTAAGTAGGGTCAAAACAGGAACGCAGACAACAAACCATAAACCAAATTTCGAAAAGGAACACATACCTGGTCCTATCTAAAAGAATTCCAGTGACGCGAGATCAAACTGATCCTGAAGATCGTCTGAACACTTTAGAAAACGAATAAAAAATACGCATACGAAATGCAAAAAAAAAAAGTTGTGCAAAATGATGAGGAATCAGTAAAATAAAGGCAAAGTTTTTATCTTACTAGTTTAGTGAAGAAGACGATGATTATTCTAGAGAGCAAGGGCAGAGAGAAAAAGGAAAAGGGTACTCTTCGGATCGTCCGTTTTAGCTGCACTGCCTTTTTGGACCTTCCTCAGAACGTCCCAATTTGACGATTAACGTAGCGGAAGGCAATTTTTTTTTTGCCCATTTTCCATTGACCCATTTTTTTCTTGAATTTCCACAAATGCCCATACTTGCGTACATCCATTATAACAATTTCTAGCAAACACAGCGGGCGGTTAGACTTTTACCTCAATTTATATAAAAATGTTTTTTAATTGATTTTGAGTTTCTAACCAATATCTCCTAGCTCTTTTTTTTTTCCAAACTCCTAACTGATATATTTGATATAAGCTTTATATTCTTAAATAATTATATGTATCATTAGATTATATGTTAGTTTATAAATTGATCACATTAATTTAAAAAATGATAAATACATTCAGTTTACTGAATTTTCTTAATTTTCTAAAAAAATCAATTAAGACTTATATTAACAACATCATACAGTAATAAATAATAATGAACCCCAGGGTTTAAGCCTTTGGATCAAATTTGCAATGATGTTATTTAAAATAAAATTCTTTTAATAAGTATACAATTATCTATAACTGTTCTAAGATATAAGATTTAATTATGGTCATGCATGCGAAATCCAGTGTGTATATAAAAATGTGAACCTAGACTGTTCAACTTGAGCCATTTTCTATGGGTGAAGGCTTTTTATTATTATAATTTTTTATTCCCTCTTTGAAACGTTCAAACAGAAACTCAATGTTTGACAGAGACTCATATTGCAAAAGGACTTTTTTTTTTTATAGGTTGTCACGTTGTTTTTGAAAACAAGTAATTAATTATTGACCAATTTATTGTATCGGCAATCACAAAAATCAAAGCTGAATTACATATTTATGTTACCTTGGTTTTATTCTATCACAACCAGAAAAATATTATTTAGCGACGGAAAAATTCATCATTAAATGGTTGTTTTTCATTAGAAAATTTTCATTTAGCAACCGAAAATATTAGTAACCCTTGTTTTAGCGATACAAAATAGTCTGTCGCTAAATGACATTTTTTTTGATAGTGTATTTCATCATGGGAATGACAAAAAAACCTTTAGAACTAAAAAGGATAAATTAGGGTGTATAATATACTTAATCACAAATTATAAAAGGTGGGTTAATAATGGTTATTGAAATTTGATGAAAAGATAAAAATGCCCTAAGTTAAAGGGAAAGGAAAATTTTCTACACTTGATTTATTATTCTTTATATTTGAGTTGCAATTCCCTTTGTAAAAGCCATCTTCTATGATATCAATAAGAAATTGCAATTTGATTTTAATGAATTACATCTTGAGTGTGTGAAATAACTAGTTAAGAATTAGATATTTTTACATATTAAAATAACTACCCTGAAACTTGAAAAAATGGGAGTCCTCGTACTAAACAAATTGCAATTCAAATATTAGCAATAAATAGGTAAGAATAGGAGATTAAAATAACTGTTTTTTTTCCAACACACAACCTCTATGCTGTTATTGAAACGTGAAATGGCTATCACGACAATTATCGACTGAAAAATTATCACAAAAGTGATTTTTTCTAATTCTTTAACTTTACTCAAAGTTTTATTTTGGTCCTTAATCTATACAATAATTTTTCAACCCTATTATTCTAGTATTGTAAAAGAAAAGGCTTATATTAAAATTTAAATGTTGACAAAATATTTTTAAGTATTCATATATCAAGTGTAATTTTGAAAAAAAATAGAAGGCAAAATAATTATCATTTAAAACTAATTGTATTCATGTTGGGGGACTGCAAAATACTCTATAAAATTAAGAGATAAAACTGAAATTTTATATAAAATTAAAGGATGCGCTTGTGTCAAAAAATATCAAGGATGGTTTTTCAATTATATCGCTGTTGGATTTAGGTGCAGTCATGATAATTACAATTATGCGACATTGAGTACTGGATAATATTGTTGGCAGAAAAAAAGAGTACTGGATAATATTTTATAATTATGCTTACTATTAATTGGTAAAATCATGAAAATGGATCTCTGTTCAGTGTTCATACATGGGTGTGATGAAGAATTGGACCTGTTTGAAAACGTAGTAGAAAGCACTTTTACGTAAGTCAAAGTAAATATGTAAAAAAGATTGTCTCATTTTACAGAAAAACACTATTAATATGTGTTTGACTTTTTTAAATATTATCACAAATAAACCTATTAAGGGTTTTCTGACAAAAATTGTTTGGCAGGTCATCAATTTTTTTTAAATTTTAATTGACAAACTTTGCACGAGGGGTCAGTCACTTAAATGCCGGTCACGTGCCCTACAATCCCAACATACGATGGCAGGGATAATAAGAAGTTAATTAATTTTTCTAAAAAAAGTGTGCTAACTTTTTATAAGTACAATTTTTTAAGCATCAAGCAATATCGAGTATTAAATATTGACACAATCTTTTAATAGAGATTCAAACATTAATTATCATATTGTTAGGAATTAGCCGCTTTCACTAAATCATATCCTTATGTTAAAATACAGGAAGAAAAAACGGATTTGACCGGCCGATTTAAACCGGAAATTAATGAACTGTTTTATGATTATATCCTATTCAAAGGTTAAAGAGAGGGCAGGTTGAACCAGATAAAAGTTACAAGTTTAGAAGATAAAAGGGATTAATGTCTTGTTGGTTGAAATAAACCATCAATTCAACCCTTAATACTTAAGAGTGCATGAATTGTTATGAATTTGTTGGAGAAGTATTATTTTCGCTTTCAATAATTTGTTCTCAAATGTTGAGGGGCAGGTTTAGCCCCATAGAATGATAATCACAATATTTAGTTGGATGATTTTACGCGTTTTTGAAAACTCGTTGGAAAAAAAGAGTTTACAGATTTCGAGAAGAATTTACGAAATCTAAGAAAAATTTATGGATTTCGAGATGATTTTATAAATTTTAAAATGATATTTACAGATTTTAAGATAATTTTATCTTTACTTACGTATACAGTTGGGAATAACAAATTCCCAAACAAGCATTATAAGCAAGTAGGCTGGTTAATGATTTGCCCTACCAACCCGGATGAAGTCGCCAGTACTTTTATTTAATTTCATTTCAAATCCATAACAGGTCCATTCGGAAAAGCGGTAGAGAAGTACTTTTACGTAAGTTGAGATAAATATGTGAAGGAGATTGTCTCGTTTTACATAAAAATACTGTTAAAGGTACTTTTGGGTCAGAGTTGATATTTCCAAACAAGAACAAAGTGTGCGGTCTATTCATCACTGCTTACTCTCATATGTTCGCTGCGTCTGCAACCAATGGATTTAAATCTCATTATGATAGTGTGTTTGGTTGAAAACACTTAACTCTCACTTAAACATATATTTAACAGTGTTTTTTTATAAAATAAAACAATCTTCTCCATATATATATCTCGACTTACGTAAAAGTATTTCACTATCACTTTCTCAAACGGAACCAGTGATATACGGTGAGAGGTCTGAGGGAATGTTTGGTATGCGTCGAAGCCACCAAAAAAAATAAAAATTCTCGTATACTCGATCAACAGGAACCAGGCGTCTCGGTTACGTAGGGCATCTTGGGAAATGTCGAAAATGCCATAGCCTTTTATTCTATTGCCTCCAGTGTCCTTGCTCGTACATACAACGTCGCCCTCAAACTTTACTTTTGCCGGGTTCTACGTGCCCTTTGAGGTTTGCTGTGGACGCAGTCTCATCTTTGTCTCTCTCTCTCTCTCTCTCGCCCCCCATGACTGAGCCAAATCAATACAAAGCCATCTCCCCCACAAAAATTGAAAACATCTGTTTTCCATTCTCTTAAAATCATTTGGTAATTGGTAGGACGTATGTTAGTAATTTTTGTTCTATTTTAGATTCTTTTTTGTAAAGATGATAAGATTGCTTTTGAGAGTTTACATAACTATCACACCAAATAAGCACCCCAGTCCGACCAAATCTTTAGCTTACTGTCAGCTAACAATTGCTCTAAATAGAAAGCTTGAGGAACTTGCCAATAAATCAACTCATTCTTCGACTCCAAGGCCTTTTTTGCCAACAAATCCACGCGTTGTAGTAGCTCTTCCCTGTTAACATGATGGATCTGAAGATCACAGTTAGAATAAATCAATGATTAGTCTCCATTATATCAATCCTTTATTAAAGGGTAATATTGTTCATTGCCCCCAAGCAGGAGTTGGACCGCATCTATCGAATCTGTGTATAGCTTAATTTTCTTGAACCCACGATCTCTACATAGGTGCAACCCCACTTTAATGGCAACCACTTCAGCTGCAGTTGAACCTATGCTAAAACCCAGCTTCTGTTGGAACCCGCCAAGCGCCAAGCCAAACACCAGAGTCATCACGAGAGAAGCTACCACATGCTGCATGTTGTTGATTATTGTAGGCTGCATCCACATCGATCCTAACATAATCAACTGGTAGGACACTCCATTTAGCATTGGACCTGTGTGTTTGGGAAGTCTGTTGGGAGAAATGAGTTTACAGATTTTGAGGTATTTTGCAAATTTTAAGATGATTTTATAGATTTTGAGATGATTTTTACAGATTTCAAGATGGTTTTATATTGGAATGTGGGCACCGTTTGCGAAATGGTGTTCCCAAACAAGTACTATATCTTGCATCTGAAAGATCAGAATTTCCCATCCTCCACACTTTCATGTAGATTGTAGAGGCGTCTCTGGGTTAGTTGCATTAGTTGTTCTCCATCTCCTTCAAAGACCCTTATTTATATGTCTTTCCATAGAAGCCAGCAAACTGTTCCAAAGATATTTAACCGACGCCATCTTCGAAACTACTCACAATCCCCTTGTCCTCGCTTAACATTCCATTTCAGCCACACATGCAAATTACCACTAAAGAGAATAGTAGAATATAAAAGGTCAACCAAAGAAAGCCAGACGCTACTTGAAGTCTCACAATCTCTTGTTGCATGAAGGATCGTTTCGTCTGCATTACACTCATAAGGACACTCATTCACCTCACTAACTCTTCATTTCTCTCTAAATGAGTTTGCAGGAATTCTATCATGAAAAACTTGCCACGTAAAAAATTTTGTTCTCTTGGAAATAGGCCACCGCTAGATGGACTGGCAGGAATGCTCCCTCATCCAACATCCTTATCAAAAACCATATTTCATAAGCGGATTCGATGTTGAAGTTTCCATTAGAGGATTTCCACCACATGAAGAGGTCATTCTCTTGCTTTCTCGGAGGATTAACAAGCTTGATTTTGCCAATAATCCAATTTGGGTGGTACCGTATTGGAGGTTCTATTTTATATTCTAACATAAGCATATATCCTTACAGTGAAAAAAAAGCTGAGGACTGGGAAGGTGGATGAAGGAGCAGAGAGGGTACAAAATAATGATGGGCCCCGCCAATTTGATTCTGCTGCTGCTGCTGCTGCTGCTGGACCCCAACACTCAACAAAATTAAAACTTGTTAATTAAAAAAGGATGGGTTTAAACGGTATAATATAATTCAGTGCCTTGTAAACATCTGGTTCAAAGGAAAAGAGGAGGGGAAATGAAAGGGACTTTCCTACGCAAATGGATTTGTCAAGTGAGAGGAAATGAGAGGGTTTTGACCAAAAGAGGTGCTTCCTTCTTCCATTTTTTATTCCAAGCAAAGAGACAACAGCAAGATTTCTTCGTTTTCCTTCACTCCAAGAAATATAGACTGTTTCATACACAGTTGATGGTTCAGTTTTTTTTTTAAAGTTTGTATATAAAACAAATTCAGAGGGGTTTATCTTTTTTTAAAAAAAAAGTATAGCCTTTATTATTGATGAATAATGCTTCTAATCTCTTGCCAACTTGGATTGAATTTGAATAGCTCAAATTTCGATATTTTATATAATCATTATTATTTGCATTCCATTCTCAATTGCAATTAATATGAATTTATTCATATCAAATGTAGGAAATTTTAGATTTTATTTATCATGATTTGGATATTGTGATAATAATTTTGTGAGATGTTAAAATAACCAGAAAATTGAGGGAAAGCGGAGCAGGGAGAGAGGAGACCACAGGGAATGAAGAATGAAATGAGACAAAGGGGAAAGAAAGACGTGGAGTTGTAGGATGCACTCAAGGCAACTTCATATGATGTTTCAGACCCAATGTCGTGAAACTGCAAGGCACACAACCAACCAGGCGGTGTTTGGAGGGTTATGGTCTCTCACATTTGATTTGACCTCAATCATTCCCTTCATGTGCTGCTCCAACAACTCAACACTCAACCTACAACCTTCTATCGACGGTCCGTTTGGTAAAACGGTGGAGAAGTACTTTTACTATTTACGAGGTAAATGTGTGAAGGAGATTATCTCATTTTGCAAAAAAACACTGTTAAACGTGCTTTTGGGATGTTGAGAAGCTTTCCCAAACACCCCCAATATCTTTCTTTTTTTGTTTTAATAATCTTCAACCTTAAAACACAGTACTGGAATGAAAATAATGTCTTGATTGCTTTTCTTTGTTACGGAGCGAGACCAATATTTAGAGAGCCAAATTAAGATTAAAAAAATAATAATCGAAAATTAAGGCGAGATAGAGCACTTGGGGCTATGATCGAAAATAATAAGCAAGTTATTTAAGGAATGATCCCATGGAAGAAAATATTTAATGAGATGTCCCAATTGACAACATGAGATCATTGTATTGACAACATCATGCGCTGTGTTGACAACACCTCATGTTATCAATGTGACCTCTTATTAAATATTTTTACTCCATGAGACCATTCCTTAAATAACTTATTTATTTATACTTATTTATGACTAAGATTAAATTTTCTTAAAACAAAAGAGGGGTCTCACATCCTCAGCCACATCACTTTCTCTTGCTTTCTGAATCACACGACAAAATCAACAGACATGGCCCATACGTGTTCCCCGGAACCATAAGGGCGTAATCAATCATCACCCTACAAACACAAGTTTCCTTACGTGGTATCCAAACCTTAACATTTTTATATTTATCATTCTTTTAAAATTATAATCCAATGTGTTCTTTATATATTTGACACTCTTAACCTTTCTAAAAAATCACCCAACTCCTACGTAACTTTTACATTAAATAACTTTCATATTAAAGGGGGAAAAGGCCAGACCAAATACAAAGCTTTTTATGAACATGTTCAAGAACCTGCTTGTCTTTGCACAGCTATAATTCCGGTGCATTGATTGGCTGACACTTAGCAGTAGTTATATTTTTCTTTGTTCGTCAACAATAGACCCGTTCGGGAATGCGGTAGAGAAATGTTTTTACGTAAACCGATGTGATATATAAATGAGATTATCTCGTTTTCTGAAAAAACACTGTTGCAGGTTTTTAATCCCCTGAAAGTGTTGTCAAACGGCCAATTTCTGTGCCAATCTACTCTTCAAGCGTTTCAGAGATTCCTAAGCATTCATAGATAACGCCTCCAACAAACTTATCATAAATCTGACAGCTACGCTGGTACATCACTCGTCTCAAACAAAGCAAACACAAATCCCTAGAATGATTGTATGCACATCAAACAGCCATACTGATCTAATAACATTTTGTCAACAACACAACTAAGTGCTTTTTCAAGGGACCAAACTCGAGTGCATCATTAATTTCCAACAAGTGACTCACTCCAACTGCATCATCTAAAACTCAGCCCACATTGCAACAAAGTAGCTAGCATCAGATAAGAATCCTGCTGGCATTGGCGAGGTGATCAACCACTGGCTGACCGAGCCTGCAAAAAGTCACATGCTTGTTTCATACGAAAAACGTTTTTAGGTTATGAAATACATGCAAAAGCAATAACTAGAGCATGCATGGAAGACTATCCTTTCGAGCCAACAATTTTAGAGACTGACTCGAATGCAGAAGGTTCATTCCACCCTAGAATTTTATGGTAACTGCTCCACATTGCAAAAGCTTTTGTTTGGGGCCATCACGATTTACATTACACATTCAATAGTCCTGAATCCCCGCTAATTGAGCTATATTAGTACAGAAAAGGTAAGGAGGCCCAAGAAATGGCTACACTTATTAATCTCTCTAATCCAAGTCAAAATTCACATATTTGGATTTATCTCTTACAAAAGCCTCACAGTTACATCACATTCCATACTTGACTAAAGATTATAAACATGTGCTTTCTATTCTTAGATGTTCAAATACCTGGAGTGGTGATCCTGATTGTGATCGAGACCGAGACTGAGACCGAGAACGTGACCGTGATGGTGATCTTGGCCTAAATAATTATAGAAGTAAATCAACCACATCAAAAGGTTGGATTTACAAAACACTGCATGTAACAACAACTTGTATGCGTTATATACCATACCTAGATTTGATTGGTGATGGTGATCTAGACCTAGAAGGTGACCTGGAAACAGATCGTTCCAATGACCTACTGCAGGACCAAAAAGAAAGATTTACCATAAGAATCAACACCTGTAACACAATAGTGAGAAACAACAGAAAGTGAAAGAATTACCTTCTATTCCTTTTGGAACTTCTGCTTCTGCCAGGGCTCCTGCTGCGGCTCCTTGTAGGACTGGCCTCATATTTCTTCACCTGCACAATAAACAATTGCCTTGCTATGAACAAAAACTTCACACACAACATGATAATTTTGGTGCACCATAAACACACGAGAAATCCTACAGATATAAGTAGAAAAATTACCCGAATATAAGCTCTTGCCCAAGGATTTCTAAATTCAGTGTCATCAAGTTTCCGAATCTGTGCAGTAAACAGAGTAAGGAAGACAAATAACAGCACTCAGGGAAGCTATGAGCCAAATACTATTTAGGTATGTATTCACTTACAGCATATTTCATGTCATCATCATTAGTGTAGTCAACAATGCCAAATGTACCTAATAGAGAATCAATGTTAAGAGTGAGGTATATTATACATTATATAATTGAGTGGCAAATTAAGGGGTAAAATTAATACATTCTGTTGAATAGAAATTGAAATACAGCCAAAAGGTAGTTATCAATATCGCTAAGATAAAAAATAAGTTGTGGCATGCAATTATCCCCAGAAATCTAATCCTCAGCCAATCTAAAAATTAGATCTATAAATACACACTCATTTGATTCTAAAAACTCTTATTCCAAAGAGGAATTCAACGTACAGTATCAATCATCAACTTTAACATGACAAAAGGCTTCAAAACTAATGATGCTGGATACAAAACAAGCCGTACCCAAAAAAGTTAGATCTCCAAGCATTGCATTGAGATTCAAACTTCAAAGACACAAGGGACTTAAGTTTCATGAATTACCATTCTATAATGACTAGATAATCACAGAATGAATCAGCATAAATAAAAAATTACTCCAACCAACGTGCTAAAAATTCTTGCCAGCAAACTAACAGACACAACCAAGAAACAGGCTAAACAAGGAAAGGAAAACGTAGTAATGCGGAGAGGAAATAATGTAAACACAAATTACTTTCAAGATATACCTTCACTATCACGTGAAACCTCAGCAAAACATACATCACCGGCTTTCCGCATATGATCCTGAAATATGGTGTTCAAGGCATGGTTGACAAGGTGATAGAAATATGAAGTTCAACTTTGGACAAGTTTGCCAACCAAAAAGGAATGATAAGTTTGAGAATGCAAATACCTTTAAATCCTGCCAAGATGCAGATGATGGTAGTCCACGAACAATAACTGTGATGAAACAAGACATATAAAACTTTACTCAAAAGGAGGATCTTCAACAATTACACCACAGTGCTTTGTATAAAAACAGGTATAATTGCAGTTAGACATGAAATGAAAAGGCAAAAATGCATGCCAAACAACAATTTTAAAACTGATATACCATGCACAGGCAACAATTTCAGAATTTTAAGCATTAAGTATTATTTGAATGACTCGCAAATGGTAGCTTTTTCTACAAAATTGCATGACAGGTGTAGAATCAATTAGCATGGCACACCTCGATATTCAGAATGACGTGAGATGCCAAAACGGCTCCCCCCACCACCACCACCTCCATGACCACGCCGGTCACTTGATGATGGCCCCCTACCACCATGTGCAAGCTCCACCTAACACACAAATAGATGAGAACCAAATCACGGTAAAGTGCTCACCTTGAAAAGAGAATGATGGAACAGCTTAATACCCTTAATCGACAACCATCAAAGTTGTAGCCATCACGACCACGAATTGCATCTTCTGCATCCCGAGCATTGTCAAACTAGCAACCCAGCGAACGAGACAATAAGTGAAGATTAATATGCGTGCGCACACATTCCTTGTAATAAAAGACAAGGGTAAAAAGAAGACAGCTACCTCAACAAAACAATAACATGGAGGTCGAGGTGGAATCTTTAACTCAATATCCAATATACGGCCATACTGTAGAAAGAATATAGTATTGACAAACTTCTTTAGTGCAACTATCATTCAAACATTTACACATGATGACAATAACAATAATGGCTGCAAATCCATCAATGGGAACAAAACATACTCTCAATTTGCACAATGCAAATTACTCCCAACCCCTTTCAATCAAAACAACACTTAGTAAAAGAAAAATGACATGGAATTACACTAGAAATCAACAAATCACAAATAATAGTAGCATTAAGATAGGTTCCAAGTAGTGAGTATAGAGAAGAAATAAGATACCAGCATATAACGCATGCCCTCCCAAATAATACACAAGGAAAATACACATCAAACCTTGTAGAATAGATCCTCAATTTCTGACTCTCTTATATCTGAGGGCAGGTTGCCAACATAAATAGTGCGAGAAAAGCGACCACTCATATCTTATAGAATAAGTTCTACAATTCCTCTGCAAGCAAAATTTGGAAAATCATAAACAAAGGGAAAATATCTCACTTTCTTTAGTCATACCTAATAATGCAATGCCTACTTATTATCATTATTACTCTAATGGTTACACAAATGTAAAGGAATCCAAAACCATGAAGCAAACCAAGAGAGCAATCCTCGAGGTGAGCCGTGCTCCACAAGCTCCATTGCTCATTTGCTCCAAAGATGCTCCAAAGCTATAACACTATTGAAATAAAATTTGATCTCCCAATCCTTTCCAGAATATTAGCAGGTATAGATCTTCTGAGAGTGAGCAACAATCTCCAAATATATAAAAAATAACCAAAACTCCACCCTGATTCTCCCACTCCCTCTCTATATCCCTATGTTTGATTGCAAAGCTCATATTTGTCCAAGCGC
>JANTPZ010091072.1:0-23618 GCA_025593235.1 Vachellia pachyceras | reverse complement strand
AAGGTGTTACACGGAATGGAGGGTCATTGTATTCGAGCATTTGCTGAGGCACTTGAAGTCATTCCTTATACTCTAGCTGAGAATGCAGGTTTGAATCCTATTGCAATTGTTACTGAGCTGAGGAATCGCCATGCACAAGGTGAAATAAATGCTGGAATTAACGTGAGGAAGGGGCAGATTACGAACATCTTGGAGGAGAATGTGGTGCAGCCACTGCTTGTGAGCACAAGTGCCATCACCTTAGCAACGGAGTGCGTGCGGATGATTTTGAAGATTGATGATATTGTAACTGTGAGGTAGAGCTGGTTGAACAGTGATAAATTTGGAGAAATATTAAATCGTTATCTTGTATTGCGTGCCATATTTCGAGCTGATAGTTTATGCACTTTTAGTGACTTTGCTTAGTGATTTTGAATTACTTTGGTTCCTTTTTTCTTAAAATTTCAATGTCCTTGTGATGCTTTATAAAGTCATTACAAGTGTTTTTCACTTCATGTGTTTTGGGAAATTATGAATGGGAGATCTCGTTCTTCGGACCACTACCGTGTTTTCTCATGTCCTTTTTTATGACTTTGTGATGAATGGGCGCTTGATGGAATCCATCATTTATGGTAAGGAATAGTGCAGAATATTTTATAAATTTCTCGTTTTATGTGCTTTTAGGTTATTTGCTGCTTGATAATATGATGATGATGTTTTGGGTTGACGAGCATATCCTATCCACTTTGGCTGTTACAAGAATTAGTTAGAATAACTTGGCAATGCTTATGCTCTTCATTGATTGCTTAGGAAACAGCTCATGACCAATACATTGTACTAGTGATTTAGAATATAGGCTTACAGCAAATGGCCTTGTTATATAGTGGCATAGAAGCTCTCCATGAGGATGGGAGTTGCGGGTCTGATTCTGCTTGCAATTTCAAGCTGTTATTTTTTTAAAAAAATAGAACATGGATGATGGACCAGCCAAGCTGTTAAGGGTAGGTCAACAATTTACATGGATAGGAATTCAGCTTCAGTGAATTCCATCCACTTGGGGGAATTTGCAACTACTGATGTTTATTTGGGTCGAAGTAGATCTACGCGTGTTTATGTATCTTCTTACCATGTAGAAAGACTAGGGTTTGAGTTTTCCCTAAAGTGATTTTCAACAATATCTAGGCAGCAAATATTTACCCATACAACATCAGAGTTGAGATATATCATATACATGTCAGTGAAATGTAAGGTAGCACATGGAGTCTTCCTTCATTGAGTCCAAGCACCTCATTTGACATTACACAGACGCCCACAACTAAGCATATCTGTATCTTACCAAACAACGCCCAAAACTGAATTGACTTGTCTTCAAATGAATCAGCATGATCTCTAACTAATACCTTGCTTTAGCTTGAGCCCTTTACTCTTACAACTAAGTTGGATAGGCTGTTTTAGAAGCAGAGATGCTACTAACAGAGGCACTAAACACAAGTGGTTATGCATACACAGCAATTTACCAGCACTGAATGGTATGTTTCTGTGGACAAATACATGTCAGGGTATGTATTCTGCAGCTGCATCCGCTTTTATATTATCTTCCGAATTAGTCAGCGGCTTGGTTAGTGATGGCTCCTCGGGAATGGTCATCCGTTTTTCATATGCTTTGCCCCATAGGACAAAGTAGAGGCCAACCACAATAAGAATTGCACCGATAACTCTGCAATAAAACAAACTATCAGTTGAAATTAAAATAAAAACAAAAAGGGAAATTTTTTAAGGAAGATTGGTGGAAAAATTTGTTTGAAAATTTTATTTGTTAGAAAGACCTTATTAGTTTTTTTACGCGAAAAGTTCTAATACTTTGTAGAATTTTATATGTGGTAAGTACTGGTATTTTCGTTTGGATCCTTTCAACTAATAAAATTTTCAAACAGCCCCAAAAATATTTTCTTATGGTTGACAAGTTTTCTACTTACCCTTCTGAGTATAAATGATCACCAAGTGTCAGGGCTGCCATGAGAGCAACTAAAAACGTTGCATGGGCTGAAAGACAGCAACAAACACTGGACCGCCTTTCTGAATGCACCATGTTACATGTTTGTAGTGAGATGACAATGCCAGATGCTACAACTCCCTGGAATGATCAAGCAACAGTGAGTTGAATAGAGTTTTAAACTCGTAATCATCACATTGCAGAAGTGAATTAGTATTATTACAGCGTATAAGATAGTAAACTGCTCCTCTGTGGATTGTATTTTTCAATGCTCTATCAGTTTCTGCAAAGGCTGTTATGATCAAGAACTGGATCGATCCAAAGAAGCATGCAAATGATGTGAGTGTTAGCTTTGCTGGATACTTCTTCACCACAGGAGTCTGCACAGAATTGTTTATGAACAACTTAGGTTATACAAGAATGAGGACGAAGCGTGCCTATGCTTGGATATACTAGAATAGGAAGAAGCAACGGATAGGTTTATTTGAAGTTTATGATAATTATTTTTATGGGCAGACCTGAAAAACCATCCAGCCAGCCCTTGATAAACAATGTTCAATCAATGTATATGCAACCCCATGTCCGATTTTGCATTTTCATGTGAGATTGATCTGTTCCTGTGGTAGTAGAGTTTGCTTGAACATGGTGCATCTGGTGGAGAAGAGGAGGTCCTTTGTAAAGTTTTGTCACAGAAGCACCTCCGACACTGGCAATGGTTCCAATAACTTTTGACAGTCCATCTCTTCTTGCAGTATTGAGTTCCTCAAGCCTGGCAGAGAATCGTAAAATCATCAAGATATCAAAACAGAGGATAACGAAGCTCTCACTTTGGTACCAACACAGGAGATAGATCAATAGTTTACTTTGATCAAGGTTCTAAACATTGTCTCTCAATTTTTATTTTTTTTCCCAAATCATCCATATCAATTGTATATATTAAGGGGATTTCCATTATGGGGCACCGATGCAATTCTAAGGCTCATGATTGAATATAGTAGTTTAGAAAAATCAATACACATTTGTTACAAATAACTAACTTAATTTAATATTTTAATATTCACAGATTAATTATCTAACTTTTATATTTTAAAAACTGGAGTTAGTATGTTACTTGATTACCTTAGAACTGAGGCCATGACAAAAGTGATGGCAGGAACTGAGTTTTGCATTGCAGAAGCAAACGTTGGAGATACATAATATAATCCCAACAAGTAAAACCCTTGGTTTGCAGTAATTCTACGATAATAAAATATCAAGAAGAAGATCAAAAACAATAGGAAGGAAATAAGAGCACAAAGAACTAGGCTTATTTACATGATTTGCCCCAGTAATGCTAAAAGGAAGAACTGAACCAGTAAAGAAAAAGTAAAAGGTGGTCTTTGATTCCTGATCACAGAGATAAAAAACACTGTTCGGAGTTAAACTCCACACATAGCATTTAAAGATACGACAAAAATATTGACAGGCTCACTTCTCCAGGAAATAGGCAAAAGGGTTCAGCAAAAACAGAGCAGTTATATTTCTATAAACAGGGTAAACAAGTTTGCTGACACCAATGTTTAGGGCAAGTCTTGACACAATGTGAAACCCTGCAAAGCAGAATTGGAGAGCCAGCGATGCCACAAGAAGCTTGACTTTCTCTGTCACAACACATCCCATTCTTGTTTTTTCTTTAAGACCTGTTAGTGAGGGACAACAATGAAGGAGGAGAACTTATATAATGAACAATCTTGAATAGACTTTAAAATAATACATTTTCTTTATGAATTTCAGTGGTTGGCATATTATGTAATAACATAGCTTGTAACTTATTTATATGTATATATATTGACTTGAAACTGAATATTATTTTGAAGGGAGACAGAGGGAAGGTGGATCATGTTAACGGCCAAACTCTATCATTTGTATGATCGTGTGCCCACCATACTTCTTATTAAACTATTGTACTGAGGCTGCTGCGCGAAGCTATCATTTTAGAAGAATCCATATGTGTATATAACATAAGCTATGACTAACAAGAGCATGTATAATCTCAAGTTAATGTAAATACAACAGTCATTCATATAGCAAAAGAAGTTTCAAATAACTAGAAGAAATATATACCGAGGAAGAATTCATAGCTCATATATATAACCCAACCAATAACTGATTATGTTTTAAAAAATGTGATGACATTCAGTGATGTCAATAATGATGTTAATCAGCTGCCTATGAAAGATAAACTGGGTAGCTCCTTGATTTCATTTCAATAAGTGATTTTCTACAATGAATAAAATGATTGTATAGAGTGTCATAAGAAAGAGATAGAAATGAAAAGGAATGAAAGTGAATAGAGACGAAGAGGTACTAGGAGGGGCAAAGCACATATGCTAAACTTTCTTCTTTTTTTTTTGGGTGATAACATGTGCTAAACTTTCGATTAGGCTGAAACTATTTCAATTTGTCATAACCACCTAATTGCTTATAACGTATAACTTCTCCCCCAAGTATATTCATAGTTTGAAATTTTCTCCCCCAAATATATTCATAGTTTGAAATTCGTTAAGGATTTGGTTGTTGATAAAACGTAATAAAACTGTACTATCTATATAATGGATCCCATAATGAGATTGGGTAAAAGAAATAAATTTCATATATTAATATCAATGGGATCATTTAGTACGCACAATACCAGAGTTCAGTGTTTAAATTGGGTTTGATGGCTAAAGCACAATATCAGACTCAAGGGTTTAAAGTGGGCTTGATTAGAAGACTTAGATTTTGGGTGAAATGATTGGATGAAACTTATGTCTTGTAAAGTAAGATGTGCTCGTTCAACAATAAGGTTTATATTGTTATCAGTCTGTCTTAAAATATGTACATGTTTGAGACAGAGAAGCATAGACATAATTTATTCATGAGAGTCAAATATCATAGTAGATCATGAAGGAGGAATTACTAGTCTGATATGCTTACTCATGAACCTTGTTTAGATTGGGAAATGTAACAACCGGAATAAATGAAGCAATTTGATAATAATATTCTTTAGTGAGAAATGAAATGATACCTTTTTGCTTTTCTGCCACTTCAAACACCAACAAAAAGGAACAAGATGTGTTTGCTTGACTTGTAAAATTCACACTCATATGCAGTTTGTCGCAAGGCTAATTATTTGCATCGACCAAACATGCATCTTCATGGCTTCACAAAGTCATTTTATGTCATTTATGTTTACAAGATTATCAAAATCTGCCTCTCTCTCTCTCTCTCTCACAAAAGAAAGTGTGCACCTGGATGCATGAATCAGCCTGTTCCATGGCTGCTTGTGACATAAATTTGTTTCTTTTGAACTTATAATTTGATTATACGTTGTTGGGGAGTGGATTGTTGAGATAAATTCATAGAAGAGAAAGAAACAAGTGAGTGATTTAGACTTCCTCAATAATCTTTTGGCCCTCCACGCCCGGGAGAGATTTATCGGGGAAAAACAAAAAAGGTTCCACGTATTTGGGTTTGCACAAAAGTAAAATCTATTATTTTATTTTTGTATTCTCAGAATTCACCGATATTTGTTGGCTTTACTAAAAGAGGTTAATTTTTTTTTATAATGTAATGAATTAATGTTTAATCTCTTTTAAGGGATATACCCACGTCTAATTATCAACAGTATTTCAAATAATATTACTTTCAGTAAAATAATGCATGTGATTGGTAAAAAGAATATCAGAATTCTTGAAAGAGTCATTATATTATTATGAGAGCCACAATGAAGTTTATGATTAGAGATATATCAAAAAAAAAAGTTTATGATTAGAGTCCTTATTCCAGGAGATCCACAATCAATTATGAGAGTCATTGTGATCCACAAAAATTGCCTGGTAAACTTGTGCTTCAAATTATTTTTACTTTTTAATCAAAAACAATTATTTTTACTTTTTTCAATAAACAGAAAATATGTAAAATCACTTCAATAATATACCTCTTCCAATCCTCTAATATAAATCGCATTCAATTTTTTTATCCACAAATTTAGTTACATCAAGAGCAAATAATGATTATTTTTTCCTCTCCTTCAAAATATGGGTAAGGTTAAAAAAATTAATCTAAGACAAATTTCACGTATAAATATTATTTTTAATTCTGATAAATAAGTTGAAATAACTTAAATTATGAACCATAATCTGAGCCAAGGAGTGTCACTTGAGCCATGCACTCAAGTAACATCGATTTCTCCAAAACTAACTAGAATCAGGAGGGGTAAAACCAAGTTATGGACCCACTTCTAAATCTGAGAAAATTCACAAGACAACACATTGAGAGGATACTTGCCAATAGAACAAACACACAAATAGGGATTGGGTTGTTAGAGGAAAATATTAATTTTTTATAATGTGCTGAACCAAGATTCAAATTCCTACCAACAGAATACACACATTTAGCAACCGACAATACCTCATACAAACATATCCAATATCAGTGTCTGCTAGCAAGGAAATGCGCAAACCCCCAATGAGACTAACAGATTTTCCGCATAAAAAGGTTTGTAAAAGCTGTTTCCAAATTGAATCACAATCAGTCCTTAATTTTGCTGCCAACTACTTCCATTCGATATCTACTGAACTAAATTTGCAACCAAGGTTGCCTTCTTTTTTTTTTTTTTTTTTTTGGAACTAAGTTGCTTGCTTTTATTTCCTCACAATAACTGAGGGCAAATGGAAGGGAAGCTCAGCAGGGGCAAGACCTCTCCACTTCCCTGCTCTCCTGTATGATTTAAAGATGGAACTTATATCGACGAATAAACCATTCCACTTTCAATATATCACAATTCCAATAATCATGATTGAGTTTTGATTAGTAGCACGAGTAAACCTTCCATGGATGTGGGAGACTAAGCTGCTATACAATTTTGCAGTAATAAGCAAGCCACGCATTGTACATTGGCCTTGAATACAGTAGTCCAAAACAATCCACATTTCTACAAGTCATCTCAGGCGGATGGTCCCCTGGTATAACTACTTGCGCTTGAATGCAATAACAATTGCAGTGCAATTATCCTTACAGCACCGCTCACGAACCGCTTCTCTCACAAGATGGCGAGCCACGGCTGCAACAGGCAAACCCTCCTGCAGAAATTCATCGGATTTTTCTTTTAGCGTTTAAGATAACCCTGGTAAACAGGAAAGAGAAAATGGCAATTCTTGTTCATGGATAGTTGGACAATATTCTTGACCAGATCATGATAAAAAGAGAGATCCAACTTCGTTTTAATAGTATGGCAGGAGTCAATTTACAAACCAAACTCATCATACAAATTAACTAGCCGCTAGAAGAAAGTAAGGCCTTCATTTCCCTCCCTTTTCTATCTTTTAAAGGAGGGGAAGGTATCTTAAGGGGGATAAATGTGACTTGCGACGCGTAAACACCACTTTGGCAAACATAAAGCAGTTCATTTAAATGGAAGGGGATAAAAGCATAGGAATACTTCAACAGAAGATGCAAATGTATCATTTCATTTCATTCCAGCCTCCCGCCCCCACAAAAAAAAAAAAAAAAACGGAAGAAAATATAAGCTAACTCTTACACTCAACAGTTTCTGAACAAAATCAACCGCATCGCTGGGACCAAATACCTGAAACAAACCCAACAATGCCATTTTGTCACAATCATCAAGTCAGGCATAAGAAAAAATAAATGGAAAAAACCAAAATTGTAGCAAACGTGAATATAAAATGGCATACCCCCCATAGGCCATCACAGCCAAGGATGATAAAATGCTCTCTATCAGTTAGGTCAAAAGAATGGATATCTGGAGTTGCAATAACACCTACCTGCAAATACTTTCTCTTAGGATATCTCCCAATATTACACTGAAACACTATAGCTTAGCCGGTAGAAGTAAAATGGTCGAGTGACCCACATGACGATATTAATGAAAGAGAGAAATAATTTTATGAAAAAACAAAAAAGGATAGCAATGGTGTTGGCACGGGTTAAATACAACATGGATTTAGATGGCACAGAAAAGAAAGCCCATCATGCAGCACATCTTGAATGAAAATCAGTTCATGGTATAAAACAAGTCTTTATATTACAAGGCAATATCAATAGTCCAGGGGACTAAAGGAGATTGGCTGTAAGATGGTATAGTTCCCAGAATTGTGATTCCCAGAAGAGAGTTATAAGCAATATTTCTCAATTAAGTGTCAAATTGGGTCTCTTAATTTCAAAATGTAGCTTCATACAAATTTTTTACTAATAACAAGATAAAACTGAAAAACAAACCTTCTTGAACTGGCGATCACCGAATGCCCTGGAAACTTCTAGACGCCCTTGCAATCGTCCATTGGAGCTCACAACACCACCAGCCTGCAAGAAGATACCACCAACTTTGTCAGACTCCAAGGACACCTAACACAATAATCAACTTCAGAAGGCATTTGGGCACACAAATTTAAGACGGCTTCAAGGTAATGCACTTGCAAATCCTATTAAGGTGTTTGAACTGGAGATTCCATATATGTCCCAAAGAAAAATATTTGAAAAACTGGCCCACTTGTTTTTAATTATTAGACAAGCCAGATTGAGTTTCACGAGTCCTTGGTTATTGCAGCTTCTTAAAACATCAAAATCATTCTTAGTTGTTAATTATGATATAAGCACTTGAACAAATCTCCAAAAAAGCATTACTTCGGTCAATTATCAGAGCGGATTGCTTGCTACTGGACAATAGGGAGCTAGTGGAGTGGCATCCTTGATGAATACAAGGAATTATTTGTAAAACTGTATGCTATGAGCATTAACAAGTAGCAGCTACTGGTATTATAATAATATTATCATCCAGCATTGTTACAATCCAAACCTTCTGAATACGAGCCCGCTCCTGTGGGTAGATTGCCTTGTGTTCTCTCGTCAAAACAATGGCCTTCAATGCCTGGTGTCCATCTGAATCATTTTGGGATCCATCAGTTATAGCTGACCGAGCTAAAACCGCTTTGGCATCTCCTATATTTGCAACAAAAACCTAACAAACATTCATAGAACAGGAAGTTAATTATCTCTCCTAATTTTATTGCAAATTTCTAATTCTAAGGGTATTGGCCATGAAAATTATCTGAAACATCTCTATTGCCAAGGTGTTGGCATTCAAGCAGCATCAGATAAAACATATGAAACTACAAGGAGCGCGTTCATAAAATTCTCTCCATTATATCGATTGTGTTAACCTCCCTAAAACAAAGACATTGAAGAAGGGTGTCTGCCTCTCAATTAACTACAGTTGTGAATTGACAATCATCATGGTTAATGATTCTCGAGTCTAATTATTTAACCATTTGTTGAATGCCTCTCTTTGAATGGTTACACATTAGCAATCATCCTCAGTCTCATCTTCCACCTTCCATAATAGTAATAATGAAGATCCAGAAATTTGAAAACATATATAAAGATGGCATCCACAGCCGAACTATATTCAAAAGGTACAGGAATATAGAAGTGTTATGTTGTCATTCGGAATGATTGTGCAACTCAAATAAGATTGAGAATGAAAAATAAATATTATTCCACAGTAATGTCTCATGAGGTTATACTTTATAAACAGATACCAGGAAACACAGATATGCAACTTAGATTATAAGAAATTTTGTTACAAGACTTGACTATGCCAAGATATTGTCAATATAAGAACCACTGAGAGAGCAAGCATGATGCTTGAAAGCTCAAGGACAACATTTTTCAATTTTAAAATTTGAGTTTTTCAAAAAAATAAAATAAGCAGCTCAAGCCTTACTTTTTGTCCCAATACCCAAACACATGCAGATGTAGCACCATCCTGCCATCCCCCTAATAAAATTAAAAGAATCCAGTGAGACAAATACAATCTCAAGTGAAGCTAATAAATTATACGGCCATCAAACTTTTGCCAGAATCTGAATAGACTTGAGTAAGGAAAAGCATAAATGAAGTGCATCATTTTCCTTGACAGTAGGATGTTACAATTCACAACAAAGTCAAATTCTAAGTTGGGCTACTGGTTCAATTATATGAGGGTAGGAGGTTGCTAAACTTGAATCCCTACCTCTACAAAACCTAATTCGCATAAGCCAGTAATGACATTTTGTTCCCCATGCCTTTAGATGAATGTTAACATTTTTCCTTTCCTTTGTGCAATAAATTATAATTCATGACTCCTTATGAGACGAGCTTCTCAGAATTCATGAAAATTTATCAACAGCTCAATCTCAGTAACAGTTTTTAACTTCCCTTATGCCGCTATCCTACAAGTATATGCAAGAGACTAACTACATGAATTTATACCAAATAGAAAGAAAACAAGATTGCCCCAAAATGAATTTATAGAGATTGGCTAACTGACAAGGAGACAGTTTTTCTCTTTGAAGGAGTTGCATTAGGATTAAAAGCTGATAAAGAACAAGGTTACAATCCCCCAAAATTTTTTATTAATAATATTTATAAGCTGTTACTTTCAAGAGCTGCAGCTACGTATTCTATATAACAGCAAAAGTTTAAAGAATTTATCCAGTTAATTTAAAATTCACAACCATTCTAAAGCAATTAAACTTACCTGAAGCGCTTTCTAGAAGAAGGGACTCATCAGTTTTGCGAAAACCTAATTCACAATAAAATGAAAGCATTTTATAATCAATAAGAAAGATGAAGAATAAAGTAGAAAAACAATAAAATAATTGGACTTGACAAAACAACAGAGAGAGAGAGCTAATTAGAAAATGTGAAATGCATGGATGCTTACCTTCAAGTATTGCTCTTTTAGCTACCTTTACATCTAACTGCAACACAGTGGTCAAACAAGAAACAAAGTGATTAGATAGAATAGAACTATTGAAAGTAGAGCGCAATAAAAGGTGAAATAGATCGATTTATACTATGAAACAAAAGAAGTAGGTCCAAAGATCAAATATTAGCAAACTTAATAAAATAGGACAGGAAAAAGGATGTTATTTCCAATAGTACTTCTATTTTACACTTGTCAACAAATGTCACCGTACATCTTATTGCAATACTGCTTTTAAAACCAGCTATAGGCACACAGTTACTGAATGGCACTTTTAAAGCTCTTAGGTTGCCAAGTCAACATAAACATCAGCAATATCAAACTGTCCCTCAACCAAAGCTCAGCAAGATCCAAAGCATAAACAATAACCTAATCCTCAAGATTTTTTTTAAAAAAAAAGAATATTAAGACTTTCTGCATTAATAAACAGTAAAAAGAAATCCCATCTCCAGACTCCATACCAACTGAGTAAAGCTTCTAAAGGACAACAAATGGCTATATTGTTTGGTCCACCCTCAACCTCATTTGAATAACAAAAACAAACATTTTTCTCATGTCTTGCTGATTCAATGTCACAAAAAAGTTAAACACATTTAGCTTTCCATAAATTCTTGGGTCTATTGAATACGCTGCATGGTTATCCTTATAGGCTCACACATACGGGCTTAATGAGGATGTAAATTAGAGAACACCTAAACAGATTAACAAAGAATGGATCGACTAACATATCATTGTGTATCTATAACCTAAGTGCCAGAAGGTTTATTATGCATTCAAATAGAACTAGCAAACACACCAACTCACGTGGTAATCCTGTTGAAAGAACATTTTCATGCAAATGCTTTTGCGCATATTCTGCAGCCAACCGGCCCCCATGTCCATCATAGATGGCAAAGTGTGCACATCTGAAAACCAAGCAGTGGTGGTTACCAAGAGAAGCTAGATAGAATTAAGAAGCATCAAGCATGTGCTCAAATTAGATGAAACAGTGAACCAAATATTGAAACATGCAGCCCTCCCAGAAACACGCTGACATATGATTACACATTCGAAAATAATGCCCAGCAACAGAGTAATACTGAAATCTGATCCCGACAAAGAAGCATGTAATGCATAAAACTGGTCCATAAGTTACCTAATAACTTCAATATACACTGACTAGAACTGAAATGATGTAAAGTACTTTACTATTGAGTACGAGAAGACGCGACACTTCATTTCTTACACATGGCATTTAAACCAATAAACCACGAGTGATAACGCTTTTATCTCCTAAAATATAAAGCCACTAATAGCCCTGGCTTGCCGGCAGTCCTGAATTTTTTAAAGTTATTATCCTATGCAACCGGAAATATTTTAGCAATTTCATTCAATGTAACATGAACAAAATTAGAACCTCAGTTTTCCAGGGTGATCTAAACTGGCATCCAAAAGCACTATCCAGGCATCTTCCATTGTGTGCCTAGACCCCTTATCCTCAGCCGCGCCCGCCTCAATCTCTAAAGTTAGTTCCTTAGCATTCTCTTTACCTGAAACAGCTCCTGAGTTCCCTTCTTCACTGGCAGGAGAATCAGACACGGTCGAAGCTTCAGTTCTCGATTTCTTTGCAGCCAGATCATTAGTTTCTGAACAAGCCTCCCGCTTGAGATTAGGGTTTGATTTTGGATCCTGAGGCTCCACATTTACACTCACATTTCCACTGGCAGACTGAGACTGCGAGCTTCCACTCATCTTCAGGTTGGAATACTATTCTTCGGTTACAGAAAGAAGCGGCAGTGGCCACAAATTATTAAACGAAGAAAATACCGGAATCTGTAACGGACCGCCGGACAGGGATTTGGACATGAAGATGCCTGAGGAGCTTGGGATGACTACGTGCTTCTTTGAGGAGATCAAAAACCATTTTAAAATAATGTTGAAAATAACTTTTAATAAAAAGTTATTCAGTAAAAATCTAATACTACATATTTTATATGGAATGAAATTTAAAAAATAAAATTATAAAAAATAAAAATGGAATTAAATAAAATATATGTTTTATAATAAAAAAATGTTAATACTATGAAAAACATTAGTAGTATGGAGCAACGTATTGGGTCCGTTTGGGAAAGCGGTGGGATAAATAACTTATTTGTAGAAGGACTTATGGAGAAGTGCGATTGGAAATAAGTCAGATTGTAAAAGTTATTTGTGTTTAGGAAAGCGGTGGAAGAAGTGACTTATTTGTAAAAGTGGATGTGTTTGGGAATACGGTGAGATAAGTAACTTTTTTCCAAAAATAGAAATTAAAAATATGAATTATAAAAATTAAATTAAAATTAAAATTAAATATTATTCTCCCAGTTCATCAAGAACATTCGTCGCATCACATTTACAACATTCTTATGAAGCATTGTGTTCGCTAAGAAAATTAGCTCAGCATCGAATATCTACCTTTATTGATCCTTCAATAAAACGCCACCACGCCTTCTTCGTTTCAAGTCATTCCTTCTTTGTCTTCTTCAATTCAACACACACACAACACGACCGTTCAACGATCTAGAAAGAGAGGCTGCTTAGATCAGAGACATATATGGAGGTGAAGCATAAGGTTGATCTTATTTTCAAGATTGCTTCTTTGTTCAAGGCCATTGTCTTAGTCATTTACCTTTGTCTTTTCTACCTTTTCTATGGCTGCCACTTCTGATAGAATTATGAACTTTGAATTCCCACTTGCTCTGTACATCTCTCTGTTTTGCCTTTTCTTTTTTTTTTCTTTTATGTACGGCTCTGACCTCTGAGTTCCTTTTTTCTTGTTCGTTCTTTTTCTTGTTTTTGAGCAATGGAAGATCACCCAGCAGAAAAAAGGAAGAAAATCTAACGGTTTGAACTGGATTTTGGAATACGGAGGTCTCTCTACATGCTCTGCTTCTTCATTCCGAACATGGCTTATGAATTGGCCATTTTGCTTTTGCTTCGTCTCAGTCTCTACAATGCGAGGTTGTTTTGTAACAATGGCATTGTTTGGGAATTAACTTTGTGTAACATTTGAGCGCTGCTGGCATAAGCTTGTCAGCATGTTTGGTGAGAAGCTCGGGTTTGTAGCTTCTGGACAAAAGTAGCTTCTCGACACAAGCATTCCCGAACAGCCTGAAAAGTTGAACAATAAGCATATCCTGCTTATTTCACTGTGCGCCAAGCGTTTAGAGGTTGAAACGGGTTTCCAAACACACCCATTATTTCAGCAAAAGAAGGGGAGCATCTAGAGAGGAGATCGACGACGGAGGGGAGAGAGATAGGTGGCATTTGATTAAGGTCTAATGTAGGGATGGGAATACGGGTTGGGCACGCGGGCCCAACCTGCCAGCCTGCTAAAATTGGCAAGCTCGGGCTGGCAAAAGCCAGCCCGTCAAGGTGAACCCGCGGGTTGGCGGGCCGAGCCCGCCTAACCCGCTCTTTTTTTAGTTTTTTTTAAAAATTTTTTATATGTTTTTTTTCTTTTTTTCAATCCCAATATTTTTTACAAAGGAAAAGGTAATATTAAATTCTATTTTTAGGAAATTAGTGAACAATTATTGATAAGATTGGAAAGAGAATCATAAAAATATACAATCTTATAAAAAAAATTGGGTAAAAAGATAGAAAAAATTTATTTTTATAAAAAATAAAATAAAAAAATATTTTGGCAGGCTTAGAGAAGAGGGCTGGCGGGCTGGCCTGCCCAGCCTGCAACCCGCGGGCTGGCCCTTATTCCCAACCCTAGTCTAATGGCTGATCCTCTTCCATGCTCCTCAACGTCCTCCTATGTGGACAATCTTTAGAAAATCTTTCCCTAACGTTACATGTAAATTAAGGTAAAAAACATTTTGAAATTTGTAACAAATATCTCAAAATTCATAAAAAAATTTTGAAATTCTTAAATTCTTCTTAGATTAGGTAAATTATTTTCTAAATCCATAAATTCATTTCTCCCAACGGATTCCCAAACATACACTCTAACTTTTACCTTAAAGCTACTTTTGACTTAAAATGCATTCAGGTTGCAAGTCGTGGTAGGCATTGGCTCCGTTTGGCAACGCTCAACTCTCACCTAGAACCACGTTCAACAGTGTTTTTCCGCAAAACGAGATAATCTCCTTCACATATTTACCTCGACTTGTGTAAAAGTACTTCTCTACCGCATTACCAAATGGACACATTGGCATTTTTAGGTTGATAATGCATTCTTAGAGCTCAAAACACCCATCCAAACAAAGCCATTAAGGGGTTGTTTGTTAAACTTTTAAAATCACTTTTATATAAATTGAGACAAAATTTATCTCATATACTTATCTTAAATTATGTAAAATCACTCTCCAGAAGTTAATCCAAACACCCGTTAAATTAAATTAAGATGATATCATTAGCATATTTTGATTTGATTTATGCCATTATGTGTTAAAAACATTGGTCGTCCTCTCTAATTTCAACATTTAATAGGCTTTTAAGAAAACAATCTACCCGTTTCAAAACACAAGACTTCCTTTGTAATATAAAGAAATCTTGTATCTAAGATACGAGGGACTAATTAATTTATCTCAAGAATTTATAATCTAAATAACATTAAACACATCAATTAAAACTACAGTCGTGAATTCGAACTTTACGTGGAAGGCATAGTGCGTGTTTGGGGAGTAATTTTCAATCGCATTACATGTAAATCGAGATAAAACTCTTCTAATATATTTACCTCAAAATTCGTAAAACCGTTCTCCCAATTGATTCTTAAGTACGCACTATAATAAATATAGTGATTAGTGCTCCCCTAAATTATTCAAATGGCCCGCTGTTTCTTGAGACTCCATCAGCGTTGTTAAATATTAAAACAATTGTTCAATGGCTCCAATCCTTCTAATCTCATATAGGCATTTTGAACATGGACACAAATTCGTTGATTCAATATTTTTCTAATCACTCTTTATGTAAAGTTGATCTATTATTTTCTTTTCTGCTAAAGAAAGATTTCCATCAATATTGGAAACATAAAATTACTGACAACTAGAGTTAACACACAGAGATACTCTAGCATCATAACAAATGTACGATATCATCCTGGTTCAATTGCAACCCATATTAAATCATCTTCCAAAATTCTTCACAATTGAGATGGTGATCTAGTCCTTCAATATTCTGGGCATGGACGCCTTAAAGAAGTCTTAATTGCTCGAGTTTCTATTAGAATTAAGGTATAAGAAATCGGATCGGTAACCGAACCGGACAAGGTAATGTGTTAAAGGTCAATGGTTAGATCGGAGTTAAACCGGGGTTAGACCGGTAAGATATAAAAAATTAAAAATAAATCTCATTTTCAATTTTAAATAACATTAATATTATTTAAATATATATATATATTGCTGCTGCTTCTTTGGTAAATGTAAGTACCATTGATATTGATGTGCTTCTTGAGTGGGTGAGAGGCGTTGCAGTGATATGAGAAGACATGAGAGGCACTGCAGTGTTACGTGATGGTCACGCATCATTTAAAGCAATGTCCTTTTATTATTTTTTTGTTTTCTTTCCCGTTTTTGCAAATCGATGCGCTTTGTCTTTCTTCCTTCATTCACTAAATCACCTCTTACCGGTCATCACTAGCCATACTAACTTGTCCCCTCATGCGCAATCCCTCTCTCTGCATCCGCCATGGTCTTTTGAGTTTTGACTCTCATCTTTCTCCTCCTTCTTCTCCCTCCCTCCCAACACTCATAGACTAATCATCCTTGGCTTCCAAGTTTTCCAGGCACCACCAAAAGAACACTAATCACAACCTTCCTCCTTCTCATTATCCTTCATCTCTCCTTCTTTGCCCTCCCTACCAGCCACCGTATCCCAAACCCATCACCAGATCCAAATCCGCCACCCCTTACCCTACCACCTTCGTCCAGGCCAACACATCCTCCTTCAAGCATGCCTTCTCGTCTAAATGCTTGATCCTTTAACACGATCCACCCCTTTCGCTTTTTTTTAAGTAACACAGTCAACCCTCCAACTTGGTGGGTCGACCGACTTATTACTGGATTATTGGGAGTTGGACTGAGTCGCCATGACCTGGGTTCAACCCCCAACTCGGACCGGATTGCTTAGAATATACTCAAAACTGTAGTTCCTTATATAAAAATGTTCTTCAAAATGGCATCACATCTCCATTCTAGTGATTTCCATGCTTCTGTAAGCCATTTGATTAGGATCTAACCATAAAATTCAGATTCACTTCCTCCAACCAGTTTTCGATAGCATGCATCATCGCTTCTATCAACTATAGTGTATAATTTCCTTTTATATATTAAATCAATCACTCTTTAAAAAAATAAAAAATATCATATATGTTTAAAGGTAATTTTACACATCTGAAAAGTATATAATATTAAACGTACTTTTGTTAACGGGTTAATGTACAATTTACTTAAGAAGTTTTTATTAAAAACAAATGTTACCCTTAAGGTTTTTTTGGCAGCAACATCACCTTTAAAGTTTTCAAGTTAAATTTGACCATTATTTAATAGAATATGTTGAATTGAAAGGTTCACGTGTCTTTCTAGTTATTTTTGTTAAGGTGCAAATGTGATCCAAAATGTTTTCACATAGAAGTAATGTTATCCTAGAAGTTTTTAAATCGTAAAAATGTTATTATGATTATTATCTAAATTAAATTTGATAATTAGTTGACTAAATATAATGGGTTTCTTTTTGTGACGCAGAAGAAATATCAATGTTATCTTAAAAGTTTGTAGTGATTTTTGTACTCTGACCTTTTAATAAAATACCTCTTATCATTTTCGAGAACCCCAACATCAATTCCTCTTTCGTGTAGTTCATTGTCCAGTCTCACTGCGCTGCACATCATCAGCCGTTGGCGCGTAACAAAAGCGCTCACTGAAAGCACGTCGATTGCAAGTTCACGTTCACGCATTCATTTTGTATTTGTATCGCAAAACTGAGCTTTGCCGAAGCCAACGGAACAACAAGCTTCACCAATGTCCAAAACCCTAAACTACAATATAACCGAAAGCAAATTCGCCAGCGTAAGATATAAACAGTCTACTTTTCTTTCAAACTGTCCACCTTTGTCGATGATATGAAGAATAATTAATTCACCGCTTCGGGCCTAGAAAATGTCGATCCACGGCGGAGCTCCCGACCGCCGGGAAGCGGCCTCGCCGGCATCCGGGAATGCCGTCTCTGGTGGTGGAAATGGAGTCCTCACAAACGACTCTAGCAGGTCGGCGACGATAGTTTCAAGCCAGAGGCTGCGGTTGAATCCAAACAAGGACCACAAGCCAGATATTTACGAGGGCTTGCAGTTGGAATTCAGTCCTTCGATTTTTAGCTCGCTGGAGAGGTATATGCCTCCTAGCATGCTCAGTGTGCCTCGGGAAGATAAAATGAACTTCATGCGGGAGATTTTGCTCAAGTACCTGCCCCCCGGAGAGCAGAACAGGGTACGTTCCATGAGCAAAATTCCTCCATTACGAATCGGCATATAAAGTCCAAAAATTGTATATACTTTGTTTTCTCGCAACAGCGCATGAAACTCAAGAATGGTAATTGAAGGATTTTTTATTTAATTTTTTGGGGGCAAATTTCATGTCCTGCATCTCAACCCACAGGGTAGCAAAATTTTATAAATGGAAGGCTGTTGTCAGTTTGTGCCAATTCTGGGTTTACTGGTCCAAAATTTGAATTCTCTCAAGTAACCAAACGGTTTAAGTGAAGTTGTTATTTAGTGGAGAAAGATGAAGAAAAAAGAAAGGAAGTATATCTATAGACACTTTTGTTCATTCTGCCACTCTCTCTTTTTCTTTACATAGGAGGGGCTTTCCCGTTTTCTTAGTTAAGTTGCTGAAACAAACGTTAATTCCAACTAGTGAGCGGAAATTGCTCTAAGATGACATATTCGCTCTTTTCTTAGTGCAATATATTGTGCTGGAGCTGATGTCTGGTTTGGTTTATAAGCTTATCACGTGGTAATAATTCTAGTCAAGCATTCCTTGTCATTCGTCTGTGGCAAGTAAAATAACTTTTTGGCCTCAGAGTATTGGTCAATTTATCTGCGATCTCCTTTGCAACTTTTGAGTGTCAGGAATAGCTGAGGTAGGAAAGGAAGTTTGAATGACTGAATATTTGTGTTTTGAGGATGATATATGGCTTTTGAGCAGTAGAGGTAAAAGTTTCAAATTTCCTTGAGTGTCGTTTTTTCTTCTGAAACTTGATCTGCGCCTACTTTGATGGTTTGGGCGTGGTAAGAGTTTTAAAGGCCGAGCATGAATTTACATTTTTAGCTATTCCTGGATGCAAAATTATATAAGTTTTGAGGGTGGAGTGATAGGGAAGATAGAGTGAACAGATTATGCTTAGCATGAAAATTCTAAATAGTATTATTTGTATATGTAATGCTATATTAGGTTTTCTTTATCCTTGGAGTTTGGAAGTTCGGAATGACTCTTGGAATTTTGCCATTTATGTAAATAAGTTGTAACTTAGTTTTTTTGGTCATTATGCTCACATTTGACATATTTCTATGATTTTTCCTGTAAATTCATGCTCAAAAGCATAAAGATTACAGGCAAAAGATGATATCAAATTATCAGGTATGTCAAGTGATGCTAATAGCGTCCTAATCTTAAAATTGCATTTTTATTTGCTTGGCTACATGTGTTTGCTTGTATATGGCAATGCTATATGTTAGTGAATGTTGGGTTTAAAAGGGCAATAAGAATGTAAAGTTCAGGTAGTAGAGAAGAGGTTGTTGAGATAGGCATGTGATCATACAAAATGATAGGAATCATAATGTACATGTACGAGAAAGGGTTGGTATGATGTCTGAGGAGAAAATGGTAGAAAAATGTTTGAAGTGATTCAAACATATCAAAGAAGGCCATTTGGTGAGCAATATATTACGTGATCTATGTGATCAACCCCATCTAGTGGAATAAGACTTCTTATTGTTGTTGGCTGGTCGTGTTTGACCTAATTTGGCATAGAAGTATAGAACATGAAAGAGTAATGTCAGGGAGAGAATGGGAAGAAAAATGGGGAACATTATGTAATTAAAGTTTGAAAGCAAATGTGCATGAGAAACCTTATTGTCTACATCTAAATATCTAATGATGAATCCATATTCTCAAATTCACGTAACTCTAATAAGGTATGATCCAAAATGGATCAACTAGGTAAAACCCAGGGAATCAAAACAGATTTGCATAACTTGTGCATCATTGGCTTAACATGAGGTTGATGTCTCTTTCCCTCACTGAAAATGTGTCATGGTATAAATTGATAAATATATATTACAATACAGGGATTGGAGTCTGTTTTTTAAATCTCTTTAATCTCTTTCTTGACCACCTCATCCTCCCCCTCCTTTAATGAATGAAAGTGTTGCAGGAGTCTGCTTGTGCTTTGAAACTGCATTTTTCTTGGATGTTTTTCATTTGATATGCATTATTATATCAGATTAATTGTTATCTTTCTTCTTTTTTTTGTGTATGTGTGTTTTTAAAATTGATATAGCTGGTTCATTAGTATTTTATACTAAAAGTCTTAAAAAAATGATAATAAGAAAAAGGTAAGGATTTCAGTTATTAACCATCAAAACTTGTGGTAATTATGTAAATAATATTCATTATGCAGATCCTAGGAGATTAGTTAGAGGATAATTAGGATAAAATAGTGGAGAAGATTAGGGAGATCAGATTTGCAATTAATATTTTGATTCTCTTTGCACCTATATGCACCATTGCTCTCATCGAATAGAATCATTGGATTATTTATGCTCATATTTGTCTGCATGGTATTAGAGCCTGTACGATGCTGAGCTCTTCTTCTTCCTATCTGATAGTCGATTTTTGGAAGACCCACAGGCCGTCGCTCCACCCATGGCGACGACTTCTTTGGATGGGTCCTTCACTTCCGAGATCCCAAGGGCCAGCACTCCCCTCGGGTCGAGTGCTAGCCTCGATGCCTCTCATGGTGTCATCGTGTCCGAGAAGCTCACGTCCACCAACTACAGTGACTGGGCCTTGGCTGTTCGTCTTGCTGTCAGTGGCCGTGGTAAGCTTGAGTTCCTCATTAGTGTCGTCAAGCCTTTGTCGGATCTTGCTTCTGCTGCGGGATGTCATTGGACGATGGATGATGCATTGGTCTCCTATTGGCTGATCAACTCCATGTCACCACACCTCAAATGCAGTTTCATGTACCTCCCCTTTGCTCATGACATCTAGGACGTTGTACCCGAATCTTACTCCAATGGTAAGGACCTTTCTCATCTGTACGACCTGTGGCACTGCATTTGGAAATCTTCCCAAGGTACACAAAGTGTCACAGATTACTGGTTGGAATTGGTAGCTCTCTGGCAGGATTAAATTTATTGACTAAGGAGGAGTGGACTTCCGTTGCTAATGCTGCTCGTAACAAAAAGCACACAGAGTCCAAATGGGTGATGATTTTTCTGGTTGGTCTCAATAATATGATGTTCAAGGCCACATCCTGAGTCATACCACTCTTCCCTCACCCAGGGAAGTTTTTTCTGAAGTCTGACGTGAAGAGTCACATCGCCAGGTGATGTTGCCTGAACCTGTTTCCTCTGTATGTATCAGTCATCTGCCTTCATAAGTAAATCTAGCTATTCTTCCAAAGGCCAGGTTACTTGTGATTTCTGTAAAAAGGTGGGGCATACTCGTGACCAATGTTGGAATCTCAATGGCAAACTGTTTGGAAGTCCTGAAAAGGAAAATCTCGGGCTAATCAAGTCTGTCACGAGACCACTCCTACTACACAGCTGGAGTCTGTCCTTATGGTGAGTAAAGAACAAATGGATCAATTACTTGAAATGCTCTTGTACTAAACACCCTATACAGACGTATGCATCCTATGTTGCCCTTACTCAGGAATATTGTAGTACCATAGTGGAAAGAGGCGGTATTGGAAGAGATGAGGTCTATAAAGAAAAATAGTACATGGGAGGTTATTGATCTCCCAAAAGGAAAGAAACTAGTGGGCTGCAAGTGGGTCTTCATCCCTAAATATAATGCAAATGGAAGCCTTAACAAATATAAGGTTAGGTTGGTGGCAAAAGGATTCACTTAGACATACAGTCTCGATTACAATGAAACATTTGCTCCTATGGAAAAACTTAATACAATCAAGGCGCTTCTCTCAATTGTGGCAAACCTATACTGGCCTCTCCAGCAACTTGATGTTAAAGATGCCTTTTTAAATGGTGAACTAAAGGAGGAAGTGTATATGATTCTTCCACCTGGATTTGACAAAGACAAACATCAAGTATGCAAGCTAAAGAAGTCTATATATGGACTAAAGCAATCACCTCGAGCGTGGTTCGACAGATTCTCCATAATGCTCAAATATGAAGGTTACAAACAGAGCCTATCTGATCATATCATGTTTGTCTTGAGAAATGGAACCCTCATAACCATTCTCCTTATGTACGTGGATGACATTATCATAACCGGGAGTGATGTGGGAGACATGGACCAAATCAAGAAGGCATTGAATGCTGAATTTGAGGTCAAGGACCTTGGGAGGTTAAAGTATTTTCTGGGAATGGAAGTAGCAAGGTCAAAGAAGGAAATCTACGTGTCTTAGTGTAAGTACATCCTTGATCTCCTCGAGGAAACTGGTATGCTTGGATGCAGGCCTAGCAAGGTGCCAATAAGTACAAAGAAGAAGACTGAGAGAAATGTGAAGCTTGCCAAGACTGAGGAGAAACAACATTGAGAAAGAAACAAGAAAAAGATGCACTACCAACAGATAGAGGGATGTACTAGAGATTAGTTGGGAAACTCATTTATCTCTCACATACTCGTCCGGATATTGCTTAAGCGGTAAGTGTTGCGAGTCAAAATATGCATGATCCCAAAAAGAAACACATGGAGGTAGCATATAAAATTCTAAGGTACTTGAAGGGCACACCTGGGAGAGGACTTTTCTTCAAGAAAAATGACCTAAGGACAGGAGAAATCCATACTGATGCTGATTGGGCCGGAGCTCGGGAGGATAGCAGGTCAACTTTAGGGTATTGCACCTTCGTGCGGGGAAATTTAGTCACATGGCAAAGTCAGAAACAACGAGTAGTGGCTAAAAGCAGTGCTGAGTCTAAGTTAAGAGCATTAGCCTAAGGTATAATGGAAGGATTATGGCTAAAGTGAGTAGTAGAAGAGGCGCATCTACAAATAGTCTCCTTTGAAACTTTATTGTAATAAAGCTGCTATAAGTATGGCATTGAATCCTATTCAACGTAGTCGAACCAAACATGTGGAAGTGGAAATCAATATACTTTTCTCATGCTTTCGATGGAAATCAATATATTTCTTTTGGTCCCAAATATAAAAACTAGTTAACTAATTCATAATGATTGAGAAAATTTGTTAAATTGGTTATTTGCCATTATCATGTAAAAAAAGTGTTATTCCCCTAAAATTCCCTCTTTTAACGAGGTTATTAAATGTAGGAGATAGAGTGAAAAAAAATGAAATTAATGAGAAAGACAAAAAAGATTGAGGTCTTATTTTTATTATCAAAACAAATTCCTTAACTAGGTCTTATAATTAGGACTAGAAGGGGTATAAAATTTGAATTATGATATTTACTTAGGTGAACTTGATATCTCCTTGGATGTGATTTATGCCTAAACATGTATGATGTCGCTGTTGCAAATCTATATCTATAATCTAAATTATATTTAAAGTAGAAGACTTTTTGAACAAATAGTTTGGGTTTAAATTTCATATATGCTGATGCATAAGACCATCTTACCTACGCCTCTTGTTTTCTGTTATTTCTGAGCAAGAGTTACTAGTTTTCTATGACATGTGTGCAGCCTTTACA
>JANTPZ010091070.1:0-11450 GCA_025593235.1 Vachellia pachyceras | reverse complement strand
TTTAGATATTTATCTAACTTACAGTTGAGTCAGCAATCCATCTTTTATTCGATTCCTTTCTAATTAATTAAACACTTAATTAATCATTAATATTATGAATAATTTGAATTTCCAAATTTCATCATATATTCACCTAACTCATGACTAAGTCAGCGATCCACCATTTTTCTCATCTGATCAATTAATTAATCATTAATTAGGAATTATCCAAATTTTCAAGTTAACCAATAAAGTCAGACTAAAAGATCCAATAGTACGGAGAAATAATTAAGAATGTCATATTATTTACATGGCACGACAAATTCCGGACACCGATTTTTGTTCAGATTTACATCATTTTTAGAGCTACGGTGCACCTTCTCCTCGGATCACTTACGGTTATCACATTGGCCTGAAATCAAACATTCAGAGGGGAAGAAAACAAAATTGTAAGAGAGGCAAAGCTTAGAGTCAGAAACAAATTAATGGAAGTTTGCTCTTATAAGATATGAAGATGGCAAACATATCCAAGCAAAGAATAGAAGGAATTGACACAAAACAGTAAACTCTTGACCGATCGCTTTTTAGATGAATAATTTCTTTTCCTTCTTCTTTAAAGATATGAAAATGTCAAACACTACAGAGCATTCGAGGAATTCACGAACTCACACAAATGTCTCAACACGAACGAATCATAACAGTACCAATAAATCATGACCCCTGCAATGGCATCTGAAGAGTCATTTATTTGGCGTCCCCCCCTTCTCTTCCCATACACTTGGTGGCTTCATCGAGTGGTTCCAAACGTGAAATCAAACAGACACACCGTAAGAAGTACTAAACTACCTCCATGTCCGCGAATTCTTGATCGATCCTCTCCGGCGTTCTCTCCCTAAAGCTGGCAAGCGCTTCAGTGCATTTCTTGAGCTGATCAGTGGCGAGGGAAATTTTCGGCGGGGAATCGGAGGAGAGATCCCATGGTATGTGAGAAAAAGAAGAGGAAGAAGTTGAAACAGGAGCAGCCATGGCGGATCTTCAGAGTCTGCCTTTGGCATGAAACAGAGGGAGGTGGTGGATGGGGTTGACTGTGGTGATGGGGAGGCACCTTTTGGCGTGTTCGCCTTGCTGTACCAAATATCCCGGGCAGCGGAGTGGGTCCCACTTTCTTGGCTGAGCAATCAGCACTCGCCACGTGTAAGTTCGACTTGGGTCCGTTTTCTCCGGCCTAACGAGATTGCAACAGTCAACCCAGTGATGTTTTCCGCGTGCTGTATTACGTGTATGATCGGCAGTTAGTTGCTTTTGGTACCAACCGTCGATATAATTAAGCTAATTAAAAGCACCTAAAAAAGTATTTTTCATGCAAAGTAGAATAAAAATCCTCCTATGTAAATTAAAAAAAATAAAAATTTTCTAACATATTTATTTCAAACACCACCATACAATCATTTAAAATAAACTAATCCTAACATGTTAAAAGGCTAAGTAGCTATTGGGATCAGCTTAGGAAAGATAGGCCCGTTTGATTTTCTATTTTCTAAACTTACTCTTGAATGAAACAAGACAATAATCTCTGGGTATTAAAGGAGAATAATGAGTGAAATAAAATGTGTTATTAGATTGGATTCACCAAAAATAAATAAATTACGATCCCTAATAATTAAATAGGATTTCTATTTTTCATATGAAATTCTTTTAAAAGTATATCATGACCATGTGAAAAATTCATATGCATATATAAGAAATCACATTATTCATAAGTGTATATATAGAATGTATAATAATATACCTTTTATAATAATATTGGTATAATATATACCTTAAACTTTATGTGAACACATACATAGGCTTCGTTTGGAAACCCGTTGGGAAAACGGACACAGATTCCGAGGTACTTTATGTGAGAGGAATTTTGTCTCGGCTTGCTTGAGAATGGGTTTGGGGAGCCAAAACGGGCTCCCCAACATGTTTCCAAACGCAGCCATAGTCTAGTTTCTATTTTTCTCAAGGAAAATGTTGAATCAGCCCCATCTAAACAAGGTCATACCCAACCCATCAATCCCCAAGCCTAATAATAGAGTAAGCCAAAAAAAAAAATCCTTGGTTCAAATAGTGAATTGTTTGGTCAAACTTTCATTTTTCTGTTAATGCATAATGTAACACAATCTAGCTATTATTTTCCAGAATCCAGAAGTTAGTAAAAGTAAAAATATGAGGAGTCCTGCTTGCATATGAGGAGTGCTGCTTGCATAACCGTTCTCTCTGCAGTATGTTTGTGTAAGAACAACTTATTAATCAGTAGTCATTTTCATCAGTACTCTTATTACTTGATTCACCAGGTAATTAAAGAAAGAATGCGAGTGAGAGGCACCCAAACAATCAGCAGATCACCTTACTCAAAATATTACGCATCCAGAACAATAGGGTACTTGAACAACAACAACAAATACAATCAATCAACTGATGAACATACATCAAATATTACACAACCGACCAGAATAATAGGATAATTAAACAACAAGCAGCTTTGTCTTATTAGGTGAGGTCGATGATCTGAATTGCTGATCAAGTTCTAGGCACTGGAAGAAAGAGGGGGGAACAAAGAAAGAAATAAGCCCTCTCATGATCAGGGTGACAAGAAAACAGTAGTTTGGATTGTCATGCTTCTAAAGTCATTTATTGTTCTCCCATAGATTTCATTGAAGCACTATAATAAAAAAGGATGCCCGCGGGAATTTTGCCATGCCTGCAAAATGTACATGAAAATTTGAGAGCAACATACTTAATTTAGTGAAATTCACAAGATCTCACAATTCAAACCACATGAACGTAATGCATCTATAATGTCAGAAATGATTTTTGATGTGTCCATCATAGTGAAGTATTTTATCTATACCACCCAATATCTTAAAGTAATTTTTAACACATCTAAGACTCTATAGTATTTTTCAATAGCATTCATGATTATAAGTCTATGATGCTATGATGCTTGTCATTGTATATCAAGAAAAATACTTCTAGAGTAAAATTATACAGAAAATTATTTTAAAATAATGAGCGCTACTAAAAAGTAATTTAAAGTACTATATGCACAAAAACTTAGTTTAGAATGTTGGATGCTGATGGAAAAATATTTCATGGAACTGGACCATGAGATGCAACTAAACCTAAATAAAACACTCGTCCTGCACTTGTACTTTCAATACCAGAACAGTGCAGACTGCCGAATCTTTGTAAAAACGCAAGTACATACCCTACTCATTGCTGCTGAATAGAGAGAAGTTCAGTCAGTTCCTCTATAATAGCTTTATAGCAAAACTTGTACTGGTCCTGATAAAATTCAGAAAAACAAAATAGAAGATCATGAGATGTCATCAAGTTGAGAATAAACAAAATGAAAAGTGAAGAATATTTGAGATGAGGAATTGGAAGCAAAAACATTTGGAAACAATTGTCAAATAAACTTTAACATGGTAACTTTTTTAGTGTGCAATCATGTTAAGATTCTCATTAGTGATTGGAATTTTACTCTAGGGATCAATGGCTCATCCTGGCTTTTCATGTTGGAAATAATCACGAATGGAGAGCACAACACACATAAAAACAACACTGAATATTGATATATTAGCATTCAACGACACTTTTCTTAAGAGATATTTTATAAGTCCTTTGTATTCAGAAAGCAGCACTTCCTAAGATTAAACAAATCCTTCCTTCTTGTGAGATGATAGGGAGAGAAGAACTGGCAGAAGGAGATGAAATCAGCGGAGGAAGAGAAAGAGAGAGCAGTTGGATAGAAGAGTAGGCATATATGTATTGTTCGACTAAGAAGCCACATTTATAGATATCAGCCAGACAAGGGAGGGAAGGACCTGTTTGGAGATGTTGCCAGTTATGAAAAGCAAACGAATTCAAAACATTTCGCATCCTACACGTTCTATCATTGGGAACGGTCAATTTTCCTGGCAAGTAAGATATCAAGTTTTCGGTTGGTAAAAATAAGCATTTCTGAATAAGTAAAAATAATTTTTCTTGGTAATAGAAATTAATTTAGGATTTTAAAACTAATTTTTGTAAAAATCCCATCATCGCATTTTATTTTAAGGGGGCAAACCATCGGTTTTCAATTGTTTTTGCCTCCCAACGTCTTGTTATTGTGTGCATGAGATCCACTTTTCTCTTGATACTTTTAACTCACCACAACTATTGGATAACTTGTACACCTTTGATATTTCTCTATCTATTTGACATACCCGTGCATTAATTACTTTTACAACATTTCATTAGGTCAATCACATCGTTGGCGGAATCTAAGCACTATTTCAGCCATAAAAGATTTTTCAAAGTTAAAAGCATGTACAAAACTCAAAATAGCTCAGTACTTATGAATGGCGTAGCAGGCTAACAGCCCTACTGGTTTATAAAAATGTTAAAAATTATAAGGTGGAACTATAATCAGAATATTCCGTTTCAGTGTATTCATATATATATATGCATATGAAGCTAAAGATGACATTGCATGAATTAATTAGCAATAACTAAGCTTCCGTCTAGAATAGGAATTAAATTAAGGATATTCTGTGAACCTTTTCATTTTGAACAAAACTTAACTCAAGACATATTTACTTATATCCATCATGTCAAGTTCATAAGTGAATTTGTAAGTCTAGATACACACTTTAACAACTAACAATAGCAAAATAACAAGGGCTTATGTAAAAATTTAGAAATCCAAATTTGCAATGCAAGAGCTTATACAAAATTTTACATGTGCTAAAAGGTGAATTTGCAAATGTACATACATTTTAACAGTTAACAATAGCAAAATAGCAAGTGTGATAGGAGATCTTGACTTAAGTTTTATTCTCTCTCATTTTATTACTATAACGAATCCTATTTTATCGTGTCTTTTCCAGAAATTGATATGATACGGACACATGAATGTCCAAAAAGTAGTCTCATTAATGAATACCTCATCAGCTGAATTTAGCTACATTATTACCATTAAACCATGCATCTTAGGGAAAAAAGTATGTTTAATTTGCTGCTATAGTTTCAAAATTGCTTGGCCTTTTACTGACTTTTGGGAAGGGAGCATAAACAAATGGCTATATTTACCAGTTCCTGAATCATTCCATATCGCTGCAACCTGAAAACAGAAGTGGTATCATGAAGATTCAAGGCAGACTTTTCCCCAGCAAGGATCCTCTGAATTGTGTTGTGAATTCCACAGTATGTTCCAGTTCTACCAACACCTGCACTGAGAATCCGAGATATATATATATATATATATATTCATCAAACAAAATAAGCTAATGACTTAATATTCATTATCGCAAACAAACAAAAAAAACGCGGGTTAAGGTTCAAAACGATCCATTTGAAGTTTCATGAATGCGCATCTAATGACAGAAAATTGCATCGGCGGCAAAAGTGAACATGCACGAAGGTTCCAAAATGGTGCAAAAGTGTCATAATATTGATATGACCTGCTCTAGCATACAATACTTTTTTACACTCGGACAGCAATGTTGGCCACAAACAATGTAAAGGATGTTAATGGCCGTGGCATTTTCATACCCTTTTAGATCTTCATGTGTATATTTGCACTCAAGAAAACATTATGGTACCAAACGCACATTCCCGAATACTTTATGAGTAGATTGCACCGTAACCCAGTGGGAGCTAACCTGCAATGCACCACTATTGGGTAGTGTTTTGGTGGTAAATGGTACAGTCTCTTAAAAATTGCACGCACAGCAAGTGTATCTTCGGGAACTCCATAGTCAGGCCATGCAGTATAGTGAATGTGCAAAACAGACAAGGCCTCATCTTTCTGCAATCACAACATTTTCAGTTGTGGTACAAGTGAACCACACATTATTGATGCAATGATTTTGTTTCAAAATATAAACAAAAACTTGTGGGAATAAGCGAGTTATGAACTGCAAGGACAATACTCCTACACCTATGATTTTATTCTTAAAATAGTGCTACGTCATTAAATTTTTCTTATAGATGTGAAATTTTGCTGTTCATTTATCATTTAAAAACTTTGTACTCTAGGTAGAGTGTATATTTAACAAAGATAAAATTGAAAAGTTATTGAATTTGAAGATTGAGGTAATGAGGATTAAAATTTTGCTTAATTCTAGTAAAATATATTGAAGTGACTTATAAACTGGTAAAAATCAAGCGCCCAGTTCTTCAAACACACCGACTTTAAACAAATCCACAATGGGTTAAAAGTACATAATAATATAAAAGTATAATATTATAAATATTTTTTCCAGCAAAAAAAAAATAACAATCTCAAGTCGGCCTGACAAAATTACTTGGCTTCTCAATGAGTCTAAGTAAACATGCCTCTAAAAAGTCTGAGCCTGCACCGATACATTAAACGAGTCACTCCAGGCTGAATGTAGGCTAAACTTGATGCTGACCTATTTGATATTTCTACTCCCACGTATGCAAGGAAAATTGGAGAGTCAGGGTTGGTTCAGTAGTTTTGACTATTTGTCAGGAGGATTATTGGAAAGACAACATTAAACATTTCATAAAACTTTGTTACATTGTGCCTTATATATATATATATATATATTATCACAAAGAATCTTTCAAAACAATTGAATACTCAGAATAATTAAGGAATAAAAGGTCTCACCTTTCTTTGCACCTTCAAATGGCGAAGTACGACCAATGAGTTTTGAATAGTTTCCTTTCCTACTTTTCAACAGAGATATTACCAAACTTTAAAGTTTCATCATCGGCTTGAAAATAATCGCCACATTTTTCAATCTGCACTTCATATTAAGAGAAAGGCACTTAAAATAGCTTATGAAAAGCAAGTCTTTAATTTGGCAATAATATATCTTTGAGCCTGAGGAACACTATATATACAAAATGAAGAACATGGCATAACGCCATGGTTGAACGACACTTTCAGTTTATAATTCCTCGAGACTTGAGAGGGGGGGAAGGAAAAATTGATTAAAAAAAATCAGATCACATTTGGTACCATGGAATTTGGAGGCATGGATATGGAAATGGAATTGATTTCCATATCCATGCATGTTTGGTACCATGGAATTGGCTTCCACATGGAAGCCAATTCCACCAAAACCATGGATTTAAAATTCCATCTCAAAAGCTTGGATTTGTAAATCCATGGAGATAATTCCATCTAAAATTTTTTAAAAATTTTTTTAATTTGATTTAGGTAGTTTAAAAGTTAAAAAAAAATTTAATTTAGAAGGGCTTTTAGGTCTTTTCATCTAAAAATCATACATCATTTCTATGACATACCAAACATACTTTTAAACCTCATTTCCATTTCCATTTCCATTTTCACATCCACATCCACATCCATTTCCATATCCATATCCATCGAAATGAATTCTGCGTACCAAACGAGGCATTCATTGTTTGAAAATTTTACTAGCAAGAAGGATCGGATATATTTTTTATACAAAAAAGATTTTTAAATAAGGAAATTTCACCAATTTACATTAATTTGTCATTATTGAAAATGGAGGCACTAATTTGTAATATCCAAAATCTGAAGGTATTTACTTGAAATTTCCCCACTATTAAACTACATATGTATTCAACCTTTGTGTATGATTATTAAGTACAACTAACAAAACCCATTTGTTTTACATACTTTTAATTAGTCACAGTCACCACACTTTTTTTAACAGAGTTGTGCACGCACAAGGATCTTTTTATCCATAACTAATGTATGATCTCAATCTATTTTTTTATTTAAATTTATACATTTTTTCCTTAAAGTATCCCTGGCTATTGATTTCTCATATTAAAGAGCTCCCATAAGAGGATAATTTTAATGCAAATGCTTAAAGATAGTATTTTGATAAAGCAACACACACTAGTTAGTTTAATTAATTTTTTTAATATCTATAAATTAATAATGTACCATTTGGGAAGGCGGTAGGGAAGTGATTTTACGCAAATCGAAGTAAATATATGAAAGATATTATCTCGATTTGCGGAAAAACATTGTTGAAAGTACTTTTGGGGAGTGTAAAAGCTTTGCCAAACATGCTCATAATATATCCTTGATAGCATTTTGAGATATATCAGAGGTAGTGTTAATTACCTCTTTTTCAACCAGTCCAGTGAGCATCACAATGACGGGGCATCGATTTTGGATTACCATTTCCCAGAAATCCTCACGAGTATCTGGCTTAGCAGCTGTATATTTCTGTGGACCTTGTAACACAGAAGCAAGCTCTCAGAGATGGTGCGATGAACTCTCAGATAAGATGAGAGATATAGAGAAGCCAAAAGCAGACAGACTCGACATATGTGAAGCAAAGGGAAAGGAGAGAAAATTGTCAAGTGTATTATTCATGACACGTCTACACATATATACAGAAGTGCTATACAGTTTGGACAGCTGGCAAATGATCCTAACTGACTAGCTAACAGACTTGGTTGTTAGAGAACCAACCTGGTTAAACTAATTACATCCAACTGGCAAGAAGCTGACTATAGTAATGATAAATTACAATAAAGTGAGCAGTAAAATAATGGTAAATTCATTTTGAACATCTGTTACCCCCTCAAGCTGGAGAGTGAATATCTATTAATCCCAGCTTGGACCTAAGACGGGAAAACGGTGCTGGATCTAAAGCCTTGGTAAGGATATCTGCAATCTGGTTGAAAGATCGAATGGGCAGCAATCGAAGAACCTTGAAACGAAGCTTCTCCCAGACAATATGACAGTCAATCTCGATGTGCTTTGTGCGTTCATGGAAAGTGGGATTTGTAGCGATGTGGTGAGCTGACTGACTATCATAGTACATAACAGCTGGTCTGGGGTGTAACACATGTAAGTCGTTCAGCAGGTAAAGTAGCTATTGGATTTCACATGTCAAGGAAGCTAAGGCACGATATTCTGCTTCGGAGGAAGACTTGGATACAGTAAGCTGCTTCTTGGATTTCCAGGAGATCAAGGAATGTCCTAAGAATACATAATAACCAGAAACAAAACGCCTTGTATCTACACAACCGGCCCAATCATAATCACTAAAGCCTTTCAAGGTGAAGTCAGATGTAGCTGAGAGAAAAATGCCTCGTCCTGGTGAGGATTTGAGGTAACGCAGGACACGATGAGCAGCTTTGAGGTGCATATCAGTAGGACGGTGCATAAATTGACTGAGTTGTTGGACAACGAATGAGATGTCAGGGCGAGTGTTGGTCAGATAAATGAGTCTTCCAACCAGGGTGCAATAAGAAGAGTCATCAAGAAGAGGATTACCAAGATCTTGAGAAAGCTTTGTATTACGATGCATTGGTGTCTTTAGAGGTTTGCTGTTTAAGAAGCCAAAGTCACGCAGGATATCCAAGGTGACCTTGTGCTGATGGACAGTAATACCTTGCTGGGAACGAGCCACCTCAAGGCCAAGAAAAAATCTCAAGTTGCCAAGATCCTTGATTTTAAATGCTGAATCAAGAAGTAACTTAATCCGTTGAATTTCAGCAAGGTCTGACCCTGCAAGAAGGATATCATCCACATAGACTAAAAGAGCTGTAAAGGAAGCACCATGAGAGCGCACAAACAGAGAATAATCTACTTTAGACTGATCATAACCATAAGACAGCAAGGCTGTGGACAGCTTGGAGTGCCACTGGCGGCTGGCTTGCTTAAGGCCATACAAGGATTTGTGCAGCTTGCAAACTAAGTGAGGAGATGGAGAGGGAAGACCAGGAGGGATTGCCATGTAGACTTCTTCATCAAGATCCCCATGAAGAAACGCATTGTTGACGTCCAGCTGATGAAGGAACCAATTCTTTGCTGCTGCTAAGGACAATAACAAGCGCACAGTGGTCAACTTAGCAACAGAAGAAAAGGTGTCATGGTAGTCAACACCTTCAGTTTGGGTGTAGCCCTTTGCTACAAGTCTTGCCTTAGCACGCTCAAGAGAACCATCAGCTTTATATTTATTCTTGTACACCCATTTGCAACCCACAATAGATTTTCCAGAAGGTAGAGGAGTAAGGGACCAGGTATTGTTCTGTTCAAGGGCAGATATTTCAGCTACCATAGCTATACGCCATACATCATGCTTCACAGCCTGATTATAGGTTTTTGGTTCAATGTGGGAGGTAATGGACAAACTAAATCTTTTGTAAGAAGGTGAAAGATGTTTGTAAGACAAAACAGAATTTAAGGAATGAGGAGAAGTGCACTTACCAGTGGAGAATGATGGGGCAGCTGTTGAGAGCAAGGCATGATGGTAATCCCTCAAGTGTGGTGGGAGCTGACGTTGTCTAGTGGATCTGCGTGGCGTGGAAGTGGGCTGAGAAACTGGCAAGGAAGCTGGAGGTTTAGTAAGAGGTGAAATAGAGAAGTCTAGAGGGGGAGTGCCTTGAGGTAGAGGGACTAAATCAGAAGTAATCTAAGGGGAATGGACATACTGAAAGGGAAAAGTGACATCATGAGATATTATGATTTGGCGAGAGTGGAAATCTAAGAGAATATAACCTTTGGTTCCAAGTCTATATCCAAGGAAAACAAATTTTCTAGCCCGAGGATCCAACTTTGTGCGATTGTGTGAGAGAGTGGATGGAAAGCATAATGAGCCAAAGACACGAAGAGTAGATAGATCTGGATGTTTTTTATTTAAGCAAAAATAAGGAGATAGGTTGTCAAGAAAAGGTGTTTGGAGGCGATTAACAATATGTACTGCATGTGAAACTGCATATGACCAGTAGACTTTGGGCAAATGAAAATGAAAGAGTAAGGATCTCGCCACATTGAGAATATGCTGATGTTTCCTCTCTACTATGCTGTTTTGCTGAGGCATTTCTATGCATGAGGTATGATGGATGATGCCTTTAGATGCATAGTAATCGGGCATGAGGAATTCAGATCCATTGTCAGATCTGATAGTTTGAATTATTGCATGAAATTGTGTTTCTGCCATAATAATGAAATTCTTGAGTGCTTGACGTACTTGACCTTTATTGTGCAATAATAAAACCCATGTAAAGTATGAACAGTCATCCACGATGGTAAGAAAATATTTATGTCCATGTATGGAGGCTAGGTGGTGGGGACCCCAAATATCAACATGCAATAGGGGAAAAATTTTATTAGAGTGGGACTGACTTACAGGAAAGGGAAGACGCTTTTGCTTAGCTAAATGACATGGTTCACAGTGAGCAAAAGCTTTATTAACTACAACATGAGGATGTAATTGTTGCACAACTTTAAAGACAGAATCAGAAAGATGACTGAGCCTAAAGTGCCATAAATCGAATAAGGGATCTGGAAGTGGAGCAACTGAAGTGGTTGTTGCAGAGGCAAGACAACGTACAGCTTGTTTTGAGGAAGAAAATAAAGGTCTTCTCTTTCATCAGCTAAACCAATCATCCTCCATCTTGGTAGGCTCATCAGAAAGCAATGATGCATCTGAAAAATGGCACAACAAGGCAAAGAACGA
>JANTPZ010091069.1:0-22668 GCA_025593235.1 Vachellia pachyceras | reverse complement strand
AATGGAGAATCAGGAGAGAGAAAGGAATGGGACAGAATATATGAATATGAAGTGTACAATGATCTTGGTGATCCTCAAAACCCTAGACCTGTGTTGGGTCGTTCCAGGTGGTATCCATATCCTCGTAGACTCCGAACTGGACGACAACTTGCTTCATCAGGTTTCTCACTATTATTAGTTTCTCCCATTTCATTAGTCTGTTTTGAATGTAATTTTGATTTGATTCTTAACCTATTATATACCCAAGTTTTTTTTAATTGACATTGTTCACTTAATATAATAAATTATGATGTGATACAACAGATCAAAATTTATATATAGCAGAAACTTTTGAAGGTAAGTTGCTGGAAAAATCCTCCATTACAAAACTCATTAATTTGTCCAATAATACATGAAATTTGTTTAGAAACACAGTTGCAACTAATTATTTCCTGCAGATGCAACTCCACTTCAGTTTGTGCAAACTTATCTTTCACAGTGTTAAACAGAAGATATTTGCATATATCTGAAGATATGACGGTGATACAGTTGAAGAAGAATTGTGCCTATAAAAAATAAGTTGCACACTTTTGAAGACTTGGGTCCTTAGATATTTGGGAAATAAATTTTGCAATTGAAATTTTTGTAGCAATTTTAATACAACAAATGATGTAAAACAAGATCAAAGATATAAATTTATAGCGAGAATTTTTTAGGAGAAAATTGTTGAAAAATCCCCATTGCAAAATTTATTACTCAAAGGCATATGGAATTTGCTTAATAAACCAAATGAACCTATTTGCAGTGGGTGCAACTCATCTTCAGATATGTACGATGACCTATCTTCAACTATGTGTGAAATGGAAGATATTTGCATATAGTTAAATTTCACACAACTGAAGAAGAATTTACATACCTTAAAGATGAAATGCATCTGTTTAAGGATACAGGTCACAATTACCTTTATAGAATAAATTTTACAAAGGAAGATCTATTTTTCCATATTTTTTGATCAAAACCCCCCATGAGATGCATCAAATATTACAAACTTATCTATATGAATAATGACAGGCATGTCAAGTGAGAGCAGACCTGAATCAATGCTTTGGAGTATATATGTTCCTGCAGATGAAAGATGCAGCCCCAAGAAACTAAAGGAGTTACAATCAAATGCAGTTCAAGCTTTTGTATACTTTGTGATCCCAGAGTTGAAGTTACTACTTGAAGCAGATGATTCAGATGATACATTCAACTCATTCCAAGAGATTCTAAACCTTTTCTCACCCAATAGAGATCGAAAAGTTGCAGGAAGTTTCAAAGACACAATAAAGAACACACTTGTCCCTCCGCTTGCCAATGCAATCACTCGACATGCTTCCCAGAAGAGTCCTGTGCGTTATCCCCTTCCTCAAATCATATCAGGTAATCTCACTTAGCTTGCAACTTGCAGTTAGAAAATTAAATTTAACTACTAAGTGTTGATAGTGAAAGAAGGAATAGTTTCTTAATCACATATTCTCAAGTGAGTTTATATGAATGTAGAAAATATATTTGAAAAAACTTATCTCTAATTGGGTTAAACAATGCTCCAATTGACTTAAATCATATAATCATACGAAAAAAATATCAATTTTAAAGATTTTGACTTTGTAAGAAAAATGAATGCAATCTCTTAAATTTATAGTTAGAAAATTAAATTATACCAAGAAGCGTTGATCCTAGTAGAAGGATGGATTTTTCCATGTTATAATTGTTTTTAGAGAGCTACTCCCAATTTGGTCTGACAATAATGCTTAAATCTAACCTAATCATATAATCCCTTAATAAAAAAAACAATTTTATGGATTTCGGAATTTGTTAAAAAATTAAAGGATTAAATTGCATTCAATATCTTAACGTATTTTTTTTCAAAAATTAATTTAGTATAATAAGTGCTACTAAAAAATATTTTAGAGTGTTAGGTTCACAAAGAATTAATTTAAGATACTAAATGCCACTTAAAAAAATACTTTATAGTGTTAACTTAATCCAAAATTAAATGTAGTCTCTTGAATCTGATAGATTCATCAAAAATGATAATTCTAATGGTATTTTTAGTTTTTTAAAAGTAGTTATGATGAAAAATTTTAACACACTTTTAACATAAGTTTACAAAAGTTGGGCACTTTCATATAACTTTTTTCCTTTAAAATTAAACTCTTAAAAAGATCTGTAAATGTCATCTGACTTGTAGGTGCTACTATAACTGATATTTAATATTTTAATAATTTCTGATAATTGGAGAAAATTAAGTGTTAAGTTTTGAAATCTGTATTATTAGGCTAGTATAATGGTTCTGTATGTGTTATTAAGAAAATGAATGGGCATGGATGGACGATACGGAATTTGCAAGACAAATGCTTGCAGGAATTCACCCATTGAGAATCCAACGCTTGAAGGTAATTTTTCTTCTCTCTTTTCCAAATTATTTTTGATGCCACGATTGTACCATTATAGATGACTAAATTTAATGTGGATTAAAATAAACATGGTGAATATTCAATTAATTTTTAAAATTAGAAAATAAAATTTTTTCACAAGTTCAAATATTAAACGTTATTGTCAAATTCAGAATCACTTGCTATAAACTTTAATTGAAACTTAACGTTTTTTATTTTATTTAATGCTTTTCAAGAAAATACCTCATCATATATAACCTTTCAGAGATTCCCACCTCAAAGCAAAAATGGAGTGGTCAGTTCAATAGAAGCCGCACACATAGAACACAACCTTGAAGGTATGACAATTCCGCAGGTATGTAAATGGCTAAAGGCTGTCTTTTCTTAACTCAAGACCATTTACATGTACAAAATTGACCATACCCCTCTGATCCCCAAATATAAAAACTTATTTAAAGGATTTATTGTAGTTTAAAATATAATATTTTAATCTACTTTATCTAATAGATTTATAAATTTTTTACCAAAGCAATCATATGAATTGCCACTACAAAAAAAAAATGCTATTTAACCACGATTTTTCCGTCGTTAAAACCAGTATCGTTAATATTTTTTGTTGCTAAATACAAATTTTCTAATGGAAAATAGCTATTTAGTTATGGATTTTTCTATCGCTAAATGAAATTTTTTTGGTAATGATGTATACATTAAATGGAGGTTTAATCAACGAGGTATTTTACTATAAAGCGTAGTTTACGATGAAAATGGTTAAGAGGAGTTTTTCTTCAAAAACAAACACGCACTTACTATAAATACCAACTAAACTAATTTTTTCATCCCAACAAATTAGTTATATAACTCTTATATTTAATATTGGAGAGAGTATTATATATGAATAGATTGACTGTGTGACTGCCAGGCACTGCGAGAGGGGAGACTATTCATACTGGACCACCATGACTATCTCATGCCATTCTTAAACAGAATCAACATAAATGGAGTGTATGCCTATGCATCAAGGACATTTCTTTTCTCAAGCAGTGATGGCATATTGAGGCCATTAGCAATAGAACTCAGTCTGCCTTCATTTCCTCTTGGGAGTGAACACCACAGAGTCTTATTCCTGCAGAAGCAGGAGGAGTGGAAGCTGCTCTATGGCAACTTGCTAAAGCACATGTTGCTGCTAATGATAATCTTTACCATCAACTCATTAGCCATTGGTGAGCTCAATATCTTTCTATAAAGCATGCTTGGTTTCATGTTAGAAACTACTAAAACATGCACTAAGTAGTTACATATATTGAGTTTTTGCATGTTAAGCATCACACACTTGGACAAAGATTATTTTAGTGGTTAACGCCTTAACGGTTAAAAACAATGGTATGCTTGCAAGATAAGGTTGCATATATCTATCCCTCCCTAAATTCCATGCTGTAGGAGCCTTACATACTACACAGTCCTTTAAATGTTGAAAATCAATTTGTTTCTATCAGTATAAAGAACTGCCTAGTGTCCAGAGCTCTAGAGAGGTGGTGTCTATTGCAACCTCTATAATGTACCCTCTAATGCTCCTCATTTTTGCCCCATTTTCCAAATGTTTTTTTTTTGCTTCTTTGGATTATTATATTTACATAAAATGAGTGACATTTTGGTATCTTATAGTAAAAAAATGGTGGTGTTTTCAATTTTCTATAATTTTTCTAATATTTAATACTTTAAATTAAAAAGAAATTACGGAGATTTTTATGATACATCTTATTATATTTTTTGAAAACTGTAGAAAATCGAAAATACCACCATTTTTTATCATGAGATATCAAAATATCATTTATTTTATGTAAACCTAATAATCCAAAGAAAAAAAAAACATTTGGAAAGTAGAGCATTAGAGGGGGCAGCAGACGCTCCCTCTTCATCAAGCTCCTTTCAAATGGGGTTTGAATGGAAATAAATGTACGTAGCCTCACTTTAGAGACTTTCTAAAATATAAAATTTATTGTAAGTTGCACTATTCACAAATCACGAATAGTATGACTTAGTCATCATAGTCGTGCAATGCACGTGGCAATGTGTCTAGTTATAGAAGATTCTTCCTATGAAAAGGAGACGGACAGAGAGTACAGAGACTAATTCTTATCGGATATATTCAGTAATTCAGAAGCAATCCAAAAAAAAATAAGCCAATAAAATAAAAGGAGGAACGAGCAATTCTTTATCATCAAACAACCACCAAGTATACTATATCCGATAGCTTCTGCATGCAAATAGTATAATATATCAATAAATCACATTAATGCCGATTGTTCTACTATTAAGTTCTCTGCAACGAAGTTTTTTGCAGGTTACATACCCACGCAGTTGTTGAACCATTTATCATTGCCACCAGAAGACAACTAAGTGTTATGCATCCAATCCATCGGATCTTGAACCCTCATTTCAGAGACACCATTCATATAAATGCTTTAGCAAGATGTATACTTGTAAATGCAGAAGGAATTCTTGAGAAAACATTATTTTCCCGGGAAATCTCCATGGAAATATCATCTGAGCTCTACAAAGAGTGGAGATTCAATGAACAAGGACTTCCTGCTGATCTACTCAAAAGGTAAATTGCACCTTACGTAACTAGTGAGACTATAACATATCAACCCTGAGTACTAGACCTATGTAATTTTAGTTTTAAACGAAATGAGTTAATCATCGAATATAATAAACTCGTTATAAACTAAATCCTTCTAACATTTCTATCACATGAAAGAAGAACTAATATTCAAGTTTATCATTTTTAGAGATTAACTTGTACACTCACTAATTTTTCAAGACAAAAGCTAGATGGTTCCAAAATCTCAGACGGTAAATTGTCAGTTTACTCCTGCAACTACGGAGTCTGAAGTTTCACTGGGCATCTTCGATTCTGATTGTGGCTTTTCAGGGGTTTGGCCATAGAAGACCCAGATGTGAATAACCCAGTTGGGGTTCAACTTCTCTTGGAGGATTATCCCTATGCCACTGATGGACTTGAAATATGGGTTGCTATCAAGCAATGGGTCAACGACTTCTGTTCGTTCTTCTACAAAGACGATGATGCTGTCAAGTCTGATGTTGAACTCCAGGCTTGGTGGACAGAGATTCAAAATGTTGGCCATGGTGATAGGCGCAATGAAAGCCGGTGGAAACAAATGACTACTCTCTCAAACCTTGTAGAAGCATTGACAACAATCATTTGGATAGCTTCAGCTATGCATGCATCGCTTAACTACGGGCAATATGGATACTCTGGATACCCGCCAGGTCGTCCAACACTATGCAGACAATTTATTCCTGATGAAGGAACATATGAATTTGGAGAGTTTCTGAAGGACCCAGATAAATTTTTCCTCAACATGTTGCCTGGAAGATTTGAAATGAGTTTGGGTGTAGCATTAGTAGAAGTCCTCTCAAAACACACTTGTGATGAAGTGTTCTTGGGTTGCCAGCCCTCTCCTGAGTGGATAGACAATGATAAGGTTCGAAAGAGATTCGCACAATTCGGTGAAGAATTAAAGGAGATTCAGACAAGGATCTTAAGTAGAAATAATGACCCCAGGCTAAAGAACAGACGTGGCCCTGCAAAAATGACATACAATCTTTTGTACCCTAACACAACGAGTTCGGGATCGGAAGGAGTCACAGGAAGAGGAATACCTAACAGCATATCAATTTAATTAACTGTCTAATTATCTGTAAATTTCTGTAGAACAACAATTGTACCTCAATGACTAAAGGCTAGAAAAAGCAATAAAAGGACTTGGGAAATGTAAGATACCCAACAGAAGTACCCACGGACAGTGCGACTGACTTTTGACTTCTTGCATGGTACTTATCATTTGTTTTTTTCCTTGTTTCATATAATTTACACCCAGCAAAAACCATTGGTAGAAGAAAGATCAAATCACACAATCAAAATAGAAAATAAAATCAAAGAATCAGATTCATTACTGCCTATCCTACCACGGGAGCAGATAAATTATTTTACTTATCAAAGCAGTCACCATTTCAGCAATTCTTTTCATAGAATAAAAACAATAAAAAAAAATAGGGATAATTATAAAGGGGGACTAAATTCACAAATTAATTATTAAGAAGGTCTTTATATTTGCCACTCATATAAAGCAAAATTACTATTCGAACTAGAAGTATTTCGCATTCACATAACACAAATTTACAACAGCAAAAGTATTTAACATGATTTATGATTCAAACAATACAAATTTACAAGTGGGACAATGAGTACCATTAGTGGTCTTTAGGAATAAAAGATTTGCAAATTTGGTTATTAGGTGTAATTATCTCTGAAAAATAGTATATCTAAGTCAAAAGGGAAAAAAAAATTAGGGCACAATTAAACAAATTTAAAGAACATGAAATGTACAACAGAAAGAAAGTTAATCAATAAGGGAAGTCATATGATATAGAAAATGAAGAGGAAGGAGATAGAAATAGTGAGAAGAGAGGGAAGAAGAGAGATACACAGGAGAGCAGAGAGATATCAGAGAGAGAGGAACAGGGAATCACATTTCCATTAATCCAAAGCCTGATTACAACTAGTCCCTAGGCCACTTATTGATAGCCATTAGCTACTACGGTCATCTCTCGTAATAAGCCCAACTGACCCCTAACTACTTTGATTACAATATCACATCGTCATACCTGAAAATCAGCCATTTAAGGAAGTTACAAGATGGCCTCATATCCTGAAAATCGTAAACCATAACCAAGAGTTTCTCAAACGCATGAATAACAATTCTTCTTAGCGGCATGCATTTCAGCAACAGAACCGATGCACAGAAAAAGGTCCATCATCAACTTTTGTAGGACGACCCAACACCATATCAGCGACCAGTTCAGCAGTCCCTAAAGCCTGGAAATTGCTCCAAAATTAGGAAGGATCTTTCATTCCCTTTCTCACTAAAACGGAACACATTTTGTTTTCTGGATAATTGTGAAGAGTAAACTCATGCTCACTATCATTTTAAAATAGACAATCAACATTGATTTTCAAAGTCCTTTAATTTAATTAACACTAGGAAAGTCTTTGTAAACTTACCAGCGAAAGCCCTTCCCCTTCATGCCCAGCTGCAAGGTACATGTTAGACAAGCCAGGCACACGCCCAATCACCGGCTTCCCATCAGGCACTGACTTGGTAAGATTTGTTATATGTCAAATAATTCCCAGGCAGTGAGGAAAATACATGCATATAACCTTTTTTTGGTGAAAAATAACTTCTTTTTTGAAATTGAAAATATATGAAGATAACTTTTAAAAGATAACAAAATGAATATTCAACTGCTGGAGAATTGAAAGAGAAATTAGGACTCACTGTAGGGTCGTAATCCAACTCTGACATTCCTTCTTGCACTGAGATCTGAAAGGGAAAGTGTTTTTAATGTGGGAAAGAAATCTCCAGCTCGCTTCCAAATGTGATTGACAATGGACTCATCCAAATCAGTGCTGAACCCAACAAATTCTCGGCTACTTCCTTGATGGTTGGTATTTTGGTTGTCACCCCAAATAATAAGAATAGTGTTAAAACTTAATATGAAAAAAACAAAAAGCAAAGCATATGCATCCACTGCCAGTATTAATCTATCTCATAAGCTATTGACAATGAAACTTTCAATAAAGTCTGGATGGAAGATAACTTCAATCCAAAAACATTTCCCAATAGCTAAAGATATACTAATTACTAAAAGCATCATGATCTTTTTAAGCATAAAATATTTTCACATCACACCAACTATAAAACAATGTCAAAATCCCGTAGCTTTCTCTCTTTCTTCTCTGTTTTTTTCACCTCATGTTTACTCTAATTAGGAATACCTCATGCATTCAAGTTATTTTCTCAATAAAGGTGAGATGACACTGAATGGTAAGCACAACTAAGGCAGCAAGCGTGTTCCAATAACTAGAATAATTTATAACTCAACTGGGAGGTCTGCTTTACAGAAATATTAATGAATAACATGACAAATTCATTCAATAAAACCACCATAATTGCATGTTTTTTAGAAAACCCCTTCAAAGAAAGAGCCTTCATTTTAACATGAGTAACATGCAATCACTATAGCTAACACTTACAGTCAACAGTCAACAGTATATATTGGCCATACAAACTATATATAATTCCCCATTGGTGACAATTATATAGGCAATACGTGTTCACCTAAAAGAATATTCCCCATTGCATCAACAGTTGCTGTCATTGAAACAGATAAGGTTCGTCCATGATCAACTCTTTCCAACCCTGAAACCATAGGAGGTGAAGATGCAGTTTGATGATCAATGTAACCGGCCTCCATTAGACCATGATTCAATTGTAGGGAATTGAAATTCTCAAGCACCAGCAAGTGACCCTTCACAAGAATCACATAAAAGAATTAAAGGAATGTAAATTAGTCAAACAACCAAAAGAAAAATCAGTTTGAATTATCTCATGCTTTATAAAGGAATGTACTCAAGAAATGGCACTATTATCTTCACAAAGATGGTACCATCATCTCAAAATTTTGATTAGAAACCTCTAATATGAAATCCACTGTCAGTTGGGGATCAATTCCCACTTATTGTAGTATGGTCGTGTGAAAGAAAATATATGTTTTGTACTACCATTAAAAAGGGGCAAAAATACAACAAATGCAGAATTACATTAATTTTTGTCATTAAAAGATTCTTGATTTTTAGAAAGTGTGATTCTCTTAATTTAGTTACATTTTTATCATCATTTAATATAGTTGATATGTCTATTATTTCAAAAAGTATTCAAACATAAGAGTGTAAATAAATTAACTGTCATGCTTCTTAAAGAAGCAATCATCTTTCAATAACAACAAATTAGAATAATTAAAATAATATTCTTAAAAGATAGTTAAAAACATTAACCATTATATGTTCTTTTTGCTAATTCAAAAACCGAAGTAATAATATGTTTGTCATTTTGTAGGGCTTTATTCTGCATTATATTAAAACATATTTTTCCCCACAAAACCAAATGCACTGAGTGGCAGCAACAAGCCTCATCCACTGAGTGGAGTTGGCTATATGCATTGCATGGTGTGTCATTGTGCTAGTCAACTTATATTGGAAGACGTGGTAAGACTTGGCCATAACCAAGTCTTCCAATATATCATTAACCAAAAGATCATGATTGTTGACTTTGTGTGTGTTTGGCAACAACTTTCTAGGGTCCAAAATCCAAAAGTCCGACAGCTTGCAGACTCCAGCGTTTGATAACTTCTTTTAAAATACATTTTAAGCAGAAAAAAACTCCTTTTTTGCATAATAAATGCACTCTAAATTCAACATTTATCCAAATTTAAATGAATTCTATCAAAATGCATTCTTCCAACGGTTTTTTAAATGGAACTTAGTCAAAAAATAATTTGGCAAAAAAAAATTACTACAATGTAATTGGCATGCAAAAAGTGAGGTCAAATACTAATTTTTGAAACAAGTATTTTGTCCAATAGAACCAAGAAAGAGTGAGAACACAAGCTAATCTTTCCCATCCTTTTCTTCCCTTTACTGACGCTGTCTTATCTCTCTTTCTCTGACACACTTTTTAAGAAAGAAAACCAACAGGCTTACTTCACCATTGTTCACCAAAAATAGCATGAGAATAATATTTTTTATAGCTGAGTTTGACTAATTAAAAAATATTCAATCAGAGAGTGAATCGAAATTCCTAACAAAATCTGCAGTAAAAGGTTTTTCTCATGCTAAATTAGCGAGTGGCAAAGATCAAACCCTTGACCACTTGGCAACAGACTCTTTAATGTCATATCAAGAATCATTTCATCCAAAAAAGCTTGAGTTGTTGTAATTAAGTGGACAATAATGTGAAACAAGTATATAATGAACTTATATTTTTAATAAAAAATTTCAATACAATGGTAAGGAAATTTCAAGACCATTAGAATGACACCAATACAATGTGCTTAAGTATATCATCACATGGTTTTCAAAGCTCTCCTATCTTAGTACAAGCTGTTCAAAGGGGATTCTACAAGTTAGAAGTTTTCATTATCAACTGTCATGACTTCAGTTTTCCCCCGTCGAAAAAGGTACTAAGTTGCAGCGTAAATGGCAAAAGAATAAAGGAATCCTATGGTTAGCAAGAACATGTCAGTACATGGTGCATATATACACACCTTTCTGGGCCTTACAGGAACATTTAACTGCATTCCCCAGTTTCTAACCAAATCATGCATCACAGAACCAGTCCAACAGCCAGTTGCAACTATAACTGCCTTCTTGCTATACAACCTCTTTTTTATAGTCTCAACACCTTCAACCTCTCCATTGCTGCCCCCTCTGAACACATATTGAAACATAGCATTGACCCAAAATGTGCATGTTCTTCCAACATGTTCCATTTATTTCTACTATAGCAAAACAGAAATGAATCAAACTTAAACCTAAATCGAAATGAAACCTGATTAAGCATTTCACTGCTTCATTGTAGAACTCTGCATATCGTCCTTTTGATGCAAAATGCTGGTTAGCCTACATTACAACTATAACTTTGTGACTAAGTCTGTGCCATGAAGTGACATGGTAACCAGTTATGAGTATGTTGGAATGAACAAAATAATTATAATTACTTGAAAGTAAGCTACACACACACAAAAAGTGATAATAACAATAACCTTCTCAATATATGCAACAGTACGGTGAGCATCCAATTGACAGTCATCAGGTAGAAAGGCGGCTCCACTGTCATCATCCACCAACAGAGCAGGTTCCTTGTTGAATAAATCACTACTGCACAAATACTCTGCTTTCAACCCAGCATCAGTAAGATGTTTTATTCTATTTTTCAGCATATCGGTATCTGCCTGAGTTCTGCCAACTAATATGCTTCCTACAGATCAGAAGTCATATCTTATCAGCCTCAGACTTATAGTTACAGAGGATAGAAATTCAATTTTCCACATCAAGAATATCAATGCCTCCTACTCCTGAATGTTATTACCACTTGCACGTATCATGAAAGCTCAGACACAGTAATACAACTGACTCAGATTAATGAATGGAGAACAGTAAACAAAGAGCATGCATAATTTTAATATGCTACAAATTTTAAAATCATAAAGTATAATCAGCATTCTCCATTTTTATATTTCCCTTCAAGGTCAGACATCTACAAGCAAATTTATTGACTGCAACTCAAATTCAAAATGCAACAGTATGTAGCTGATCAATTGTTTCCATTTATTGCAGTAATACAACCGATTGCTCAATCCTTTTGATTAATCAAAGGTAATACTTTTGTCTAGGACCATGATATAAGTATCACTCTTGTTAATAGATTTCAAATCTTTCTTTATATATCTATTTTCACATAAAAGAAACATATTTAATTATAGCAACATTAAGATTTGTCCTTTGAAGGCACCAAATTACAATAGTTATGCTTACATATGTCTTTTACTTTGTCATTCAAGAAATATTGTAAGCCATTGAAAGTTCTCTTCTTGAAAATCTACATGACTTGTTCAGTTTTAGTTATAAATAGAACTTATATGTAAAGTGTAGCTATGTGGGTATCTCATATGAGGCTGCAAGTATGAAGTGCAACCAGATGTCTCTGTTGTTCATTGACCCCACTCCCATTGCCACTCATGAACCTTACTTCCAAAATAGATGAACCCAAAACTATTTAGGTCTGCTTAAAAAAAAAATCAACCAAAGAGCGTAGAATATATATATATATATATATATGAAGGCCAAGGAACAAGTTTAATCTCTAACATAACCCCTCATATGAAAATCCTTTGAGCTTGAAACATAGAGAGAGAAGTACAAGTGTATCCTTACTTTATGCTAAAAATTTACTACGAGAATAGGGTCGCAAAATCAAACTCATATCACTTGGTAGAATAAGCTCTTAGACCGTGCTAAAGAACCATAGAACCAAAAGCTAAAACTATCAGGTAAAAGCCTAGTAATGATTTTCATAAGGTCCAAAATATATTTATCAATGATTGGGTGTAATCGGCAGTTAAGTAACTTCAGTCACTGATTTCTTACAAAAGGAATGATTGCTAGTATTTGTGATGTGAGTTGCTTATGTGAATTCGTAGAAGCTCTGGCACTATTGTTGTGTGCTTTTGGTTGCCCAGATGATGTTCTCTGAGTCAACTCTCACCTTTGAATATTGCCGAGTTGAATTGAAAAAATAAAATTCATAATTTAAGCGGAACATTTAAGCACAATGTCAGGGGTAATGACAGCATATAAACCTGCAACTGCAAAAAAGACCACATAATTTCTTCTCATTGTTGTACGAGCTCAAAATATACACCTTTGCAACGGTATCGAAGTTTCTTAATATTCCCATGAATACAGACTGAAATAATATGGAATGTAAATAATAAATAAGAAAATACCCAATCTCTCATTCATGAATCATAATAAAGTCAATATTCTATCCATTAGTTGGCTTCTATAATTATAATTTAAATTAGATAGATGGATAGAAGGCTGTCAAGAATTCACATCATTGCAAAAGCAACTCTATCCGCAGCTTCAGATATTTAAACCAATGAATTGACTCCCTTCAAAACGAGACAAAAACAGAGACATTTGGGAATGAGGATCCAATGCTGTCATACCGGTCTTTTTCCAACCTAATTCCTCCAAAGGATTCAAGCCTTGCTTCTGTAGGCCTTCTGCCAACATATTCCACATTCTATAGCTTCTCATCGCAAGATCCCACTTTTCACTTCCTGGTGCTTTGTGCACCATCCACAGATATCCCTGCCCTAGAACCAATACGAATTCCAAAAGAAAAGAGATGAAATCTGACAGTCATAATGCTCAACTCATTTGGGCCCAACAAACAGAACTGACCTCATATCAATCCAGTGCCCCCCATTACTGGTAAAATAAAGATTTCAAAACTATATCATATCACATGGAGAAACTAGTTTGAAAAACATCATTTCCTTTGTTTTTTTTCTTTGGCCAATAATGTTAAATTACATTCCGAATGACAAAAGTAATTAGTTGAAAAAATAAAAGGAGTCAAGCCATCAAGGTAATCAATCCCATTACTCAATATTGTACCAAACCATCTATCATTGAGAGTAAAAATATCATTTTACAAGAAGAAAGTCCAAAATAAAGTTTTGAAGCTCTCCTGCGTTTAAAGACAATTAATTACCAAAAACCCATTTTACAGTCTGCATCAGAACAATGCCATTCTTGCCGTGAAGCCGTGCTCATTTTAGCTCATTTTGTAGGAACAACTTTGGGTGTTTTCATAAACAGAATTATGATCTGCGCAAAAACATTTTTTAGATATCAAATAACAGTGCTAAGTTAGAATGATTGTTTGCATGCTCTGATTTATTGATATTGATAGTAGACAACTAAATCTGAAAGCCAAAGCGAGAAGTTATCGACAGCAAAACAAACCCATTAATTCAACAAACCTCAAAATCTAAACTGCAACGAATCCAAATTATTGTGTATAAAAGGGAAAAGATTCGCGTGAAGTTTCTTGCTCTGCAAGGAAAAGATGACATATAGAATGCGTTGGAGAAATGGATAGGACCCAAAAATAAAATAAAGGTCCATTCAACAAATTGCAACCAATTCAAACTCAACTGTAGCAAATGAAACATGAAGAATAGAGAAGATAAAGGAGGCATCTTATCACCTGCGCCAGTTGCACCAGAACAAGGCACGGCCTTATCAACTACGGCGACTGATAGGTCCGACTCCATCAGCAACTGGCGGGCGATACTCAACCCGATGATTCCAGCTCCGACCACCACAACATCAAAAGCTTCGTGAGAAGCAGAGATGGGTCTGATTTCAGGTAATCGATTGGTGCGTGATTTTTCCGCGGACAAGAAAAAAGATCTTGGGAGAAGTTTTGAGCCAAACAAACTCGAATCCGATGCGAAACCAGAATACCGAGTGGTACGCAAAGAAAGAGCATTGTTATGAGAATGAAGGGTGTTTGGGAGAAATTTTGAAGCTAGAGCCATTGCTTTCACTTACTACTGTCTCCACTCTACTTTGAATTTGAACTCAGTGAACTGTGATGTTCTGAAGATTCAAACTTTGGAGCTAGCTGATGAGGATATCGGAAGTTTGACCCTCACGGACTCTTTTACTTGGGGTCTGGACTGCGGAGGATAGACTAATATATGCATTCGAGAAGAAAAATATGTTTTGATCAGTGTACCTATGAGGCTATGATTAAAGTTCTCTCACGTATTTAATTTGGACTATATGGAATCATTCTCCCTACAGTTTTATAAACAGACGCACTACATACGGGCTACTATTGATAAGCAATATTTTATCTTATTAATTTGTATATGCAACAATTTTATTTTGTGTAACTATTTACTGCATTTATTTATTTTTATCTCAAATATTTATATCCCTCTCTTACACTCTCTTGGAGGTTCTTTTTATAAACAACAACTAGTAATTGCTCATGTCACATAAGATATGAATGGATAATTTTATAACTATTAGTAAAAGTGAGAATTATAATATGATAATTTTTAAAAATGCAATACTTATTTCATCACAATTGATAATATAAAATATTTGTTACTATTAGATTTGATATTTTCATTTTAAATATAGTCATGGTGCAATATAGAAATCATCATGTATGAAGACTACATATAATAGAGATAAATAAAGTGGATAATATAGGTGGAGGTTATAAGACATGCAAAATTAAACAAACTACAGTATCATCTAAACTGTTCGATTAATGTTGCATTGAAATACATAAAAGTTAAAAAGGTCATCACTACTTGTATCCCCAACAAATTCAATAAGAGTTGCACATGATATAATCCATTATTATTGAAGTAGAATTTATTTTTGAAATATGTCCATTAAAGAAGAATTTTATTTAAGAATTTTGACGATTTTTTAAATTATAGATTTGTGCTTAAAAAGTTTAGGAATTCCTTTAACCTAGAGCAAAATAAATGTATTATCTTGTGATGCACGCTTATGATCATTGTGATTTACACTTTATACTTAATAGATAACATTATCTATATATTCTTGTAATCAATTTTATTTTATATTGATGTATTAAATTAATTATATGAATGTATGAAAACATATCATATGGCAAATATTTTTTATTTTAAGAATGTTCAAATTTTTTATTACAAAATATTCAAAACTTTTCAATTATAAATATTTAGTTTAAAAGTTTAAAATCAATTGTTCGTCTTCTTATGATACTTGATTGCGATCCATGCGATTTTCTGATTTTTGTTTTAATATTATACTAATTATGAATATATTCAAAACATACTAAATATATATGACATCTGTAAATGGCTTATAAGTGTGGGTCAATAAAACTCAAATGCAAGCATACAACACCATGGTACCTAGTTGGAATATTGAACTTACCAACTAAAAAACATCATCAAAGTTCGAGGATAAAATTTAAGAGAAAGAAATGCATGAAAATCCAAATCGATGAATACATCTATCATTAATGAAAAACGAACCAAGGTAGAGAACATAAAGTTTGCAGTTATAATTTCACAACATATACACTAACAACTATTTTCATTAAAAATACTAAAGATGAAATAGATAAATTTTTACAGTTAGTGACTACACACTAATATATAATAATGTAAAGGAAAAGTGAATTCACATACAATTTTATCACATTTTTAAGGAATTTAAATTATTATTTTAAACAAAGCCTACAAAATGTTGAGAAAAAATTCATACAAAACAAAAAAACTTAAACCACGAATGAGGACATGCAATATAAATAAGAGTTATAGTTGAGAAAGTGGTGGACACATTCATAGGAAAGATAACATTGTGAAAAACTATTTAAATTTTTAAAATATAAGTATAAATATAAATTTAAAACAACTTGCAAGAAATACTAATGGCAAACAGTTGAAGGAAAGCGGAGGATATACCATATAAATAGGATAGGAGCTGTAGTTAGCAAAGTGGTGGATACATTCATAGGAGAGATAACATTGTAGGCAACTATTTAAGTTTTTAAAATATAAGTATAAATTTAAATTGAAAAGAAATTACTAATGAAAAGCAGTAGTTAAGGAGACACATATGAAATGCCATGTGACAAACAGTGGGTCTGCTGTAGTCTCAACTTCAAAGATTAGTGAAATTACACGAAACGAACGAACGGTTAAAAATCAATATATATACTATAAGAATTCCATAAAGCCATCTTAGAAAATGGCTCAACAATAGCTTTACACTCATTACTGTTCACAAGCCGATTAATGTCAACATCGAGAAAAACGACTTGCTCTAGGCTTCACAATGGCAGTCGGAGCCTTTGCTTCTTTATATCTGTTGTATCCTTCGCCTTACCACCATCAAACTTCAAACGACTTCTCTCCATTTCGGGATACTCATCTCGTCCCAACACGGAAGCTTTCAAATCCAAAGAACTGCATACATTATATCACCAAAAAAAAAAAAGAACCGCATACATTCTTATCTCGACTGTGCTGAATCTCGTCTCATGAAAGGACACGAGTCTCTGAATACATAATGTGAAAGTTAAAACTATGAATTAGACCCAGCTATACTTAAGTCTATGTAATATTTTGCATATCAAATAGTTGGATCAATGGGAAAAGGCATCCTTTAATCATACTTGATTTATGGTTTTCACTCAAAATATGATGATAAATTCTTTAAAAATTTATGGTGGGACTCTTGTATCATATCAAGCTCTATTAATGACAAGAAGCTTGCAGTTCATAAATAGAACTCCATCATGTCCGTCATATGGTAGGCTGGATAATTAATATGTAAATGTTAAGAAAATTAATTATCATACACTCCAGATTGCAACCACACAGGCTTGAAAACATAATTCATCATCAACAGATGTTAGGTTTAGTATAAGGGGTTAGTTCCTTATAATATAGTAAACCAAAGTTTAAATCTCCGCTGGGAAAAGTGTCCACATTTACCTCTAGTAGGAGGGGTCCAGTGTTTAGCCAAAAAAGAAAACATATTTGATCAAGGATAAAGACCTTGAAATTCAGATTGGGCTTTACACTGGCACCAACTCCAATAAAACATGCAGAAGGTGCAATTTATTCCTGATCCAAATACATTGTAACAATTTCAACACTCAAACTGAGATTTATAGAACAGATTTCTAAAATAGGAATTGAATGATTACCGTGCTCAAAGATGAAGCCATCAAAGCTAGAGCAGCCTAGTCCACCATTAAGCCACAGAACCACAGGATCTTCAGAAGGTTTGTTTTCTGATACAACAATATAGGAGTATAGGCTCCTTCCATGACTTTCATCCACAGTCACATACCTTCAACGTTCCATTACAAGAACCAGAGACACAAGGCAGGTCCTTTTTATTGAAAGAATTGAAAGAGTTACTGTTGAAATGGGAATAAAAGCAAAAAGAGCTAGAGAATCAGACTTGGTCAAGTTTTTCTTTTCAAGGAAACTCCATATTCCAAATCATAAAAATAGGTGCATGAAAATTTAAAAAAAAAAAAATTACTGTGAGAATCTGGATAGACACCGCAGAAATGGGAATAACAGCAGAAAGAATTTAATGTACCCAAAAGTTAGAGACACAAGTCTTCTTTATTGATTCGATCGAAAAAAGTCTTCTTTTATTAATGAGAAACTTTTTCAAATCATAAAACAAGCACCAAAGAAAATTAAAAGAAAAAACCACAATCTTTTAAGTGAGACTGACAAGAAGGCATTGCAGAGATGGATAAAAGCAAAAGAAGGAATTTGTGTAATCAAAGCTAGAGACAGAAGGAAAGTATTCTTTATGAAGAAAACAGGCATTAAAACCAGAAAATAAGCACTCATTTTCTAAGGGGAAAAACATAATTCATTAAATGAAAATCTCAACAACAAATAAATACAGAAAGCAATATAACGTACCCAGCATAGTGCTTGGAATGTATAGTGGCATTGAAGTCACGAATCTGCGTGACAAGAGCACTTTCTGGTGCTGACTGGGTTGAAACAGAGATCAATAGAATGTGAAATAACACAGAGCGGATCTAACAATTAATCTTAGCCATTTTTTCTACAGACCTGTTTGAAAAAATCACAGAATAAGAACCCTACCTATAATGAAATTGAACACTAACGATGGGTGTGGCCCTCATTCCTGCACCTTGTTAATTATGCCACTCTTACAAGGGAAAATTAACATAAAAATGTGCAAATGAGAAGAAAGAGAACACATTTTCTCTAAAATACTTAGGGTTACATAATGCATAAGATTCAATAAACCCATTCATCATCCACAGAAATTATTTTCAAAAACCTTCCTGCAACAGTCATATCAGCCAAATGCTGTCGTACTAACCATGACCACATTCACCTAATGTTGGAACATACTAATGCTACTATGCTCATAAGATCCATCATTGGATTCATGATGACAAGAAAAAGGGCAACGTGAAATCATTCCCACCAAAGAGCCTTAACCAGAAATCAGCAAAATAATGTCTAAACTATGGCAATATCAGTTGATGTTTCCTACTAGTACATTCAAAATTATCATATAATTACTTTTTAAACAGGATACAGCATCAAATGCACACCAGATATAGCTCCTGAAGGGGAAAAAAGAAACAAATCAAGCACGGCGTTTACTCAAACGCCATGAGTTTGGCTCATGGTATCTGTCATAGAGTGGCTCTATACGCTCTTGTCGCTTCCGCTTGCTCATTTTTGTAGGATCTGCCACTTTGAAGAATCTAGGAGCCAATTCAACTAGCCATTTGGGGTCTATGACAGTGACCTCCCGCATATATTCCTTTGTTGTCATCACAAGCTCATGGTAGATGACCCAATCTGGCTGTCTCTGGAACAAAGCTGAACTGGGATGAATATATACAGGCTGGTTCTCAACTAGGGTTTTGTAACCCTCTTGAGGGTCCTTTCTAGCAGCATGAAAGAAAAATCCTGCAGTGATAGCCTTCCTGATCTTAGTGAAGTTCTTTCCAGCACTTACAACATCCAGTTTGTACCTGAAAAACAGAGTAAATGCCTCAGAAACTAGTTTAGTCAAATCAGTGTAAAGGTGCAAAGGAATACCAATGGCACCATGGTAGCTAATAGCCACAAAAAATATCTATAAGCCACAATAATGGAAACAAGAGGCCTGATCCCCTATATGAAAGGAATAATCATCAGTTTCTATGGTGAAAATGCATAATAAAAAAAGAGCCTCAAAATAACCAGCCATGCAAATTAATATAAAATGCAGACAAAAGTAGAATGCAGCAGAGGGTCAGGCAAAGACATTTAGAAAGAAAGAAATTTAGATAGATATCATACTTATCCATAATGGTGAGAAGCTGTTTCCTTACATCCTGTGCCCTTCGCAGAGATCGAGACTGAACAAAATTCTCAAAACACCAGGGTCCAGAAAAATTTTTAGCTTTCCAAGCCTCATACACAGCAAGTAGAGTAAGATGGTCACCCTCTGGCTGAAAAAACTTTGCCCTCTTCTGATCAGCTTGGGCTTGTTTTTCCCTAGGCCTGTAAAAAATATTGCCAGTTTGAATCATGGCAATTATGGTTAGTATCTCATCACTACAACCAAGGTCCACACTGGCAAGTAGCATCTTGGATAACGGTGGATCTAGAGGAAATTCTGCCATTTTCCTTCCCAATTTAGTTAAAAGGCCCTCTTCATCCAATGCCCCAAGACTGTACAGCTGTTCCATGGCAGAAATGAGAGCCTGGGGTGATGGAGGATCCATAAAATCAAAACTTAGAAGATCATTTATACCCATAGCTTTCATTGTGAGAGTAGTCATCCCAAGATTTATCCTTTGAATTTCTGGAATAGTAGTAGGAGACATCTCATTTCTATATGCCGCCTCAGTATAGAGTCGGTAACACTTCCCAGGCCCAGTACGCCCTGCACGTCCTGCTCTTTGCTTGGCTGATGCTTGTGAAATTGGAGTTATCACCAAAGAATCAAGTCCTTGTTTTGGGTTGTATACATTTTGCTTGGCAAATCCAGGGTCAATAACATAAAAAATCCCATCAATAGTCAATGAAGCCTCAGCAATATTAGTAGCCACAACCACTTTTCTCTTCCCTGGAGGTGCAGGGTCAAATATCCTAGATTGCATTTCACTAGGAAGAGCACTATACACGGGTAGAATAATCAATTCTGGAACATTCTTACCTAATCCTTTCATTCTCTCATAAAGAGACTGGCAAGCAAAATCAATTTCCTCTTGACCAGTCAAGAAGAGAAGGATATCTCCTTCTGGTTCTGTCAAATGAATCTGTAGGACAGTGATTAAGGCTGCATCTAAATAATCACTTTCTGGTTGCTTGGTATAAAGTATCTCCACAGGAAAAGTCCTCCCAGGAATTGTGAAAATGTTACAGTTAAAGAAATACCCTGAAAATTTCTCAGCATCTAGGGTAGCAGATGTGACAATCAATCGCAAGTCAGGTCTACGTTTCACCAGCTTCTTCAATAGTCCAAAAAGAACATCAGTATGAATAGTTCTTTCATGAGCCTCATCAAGCATTATAACAGAATATTGGGATAGATCCTCATCAATCAATATTTCCCTAAGAAGCATACCATCTGTCATGTACTTGATTACAGTATCTGGTCCGGTGCAATCCTCAAAACGAATGGCATAACCAACTTCCTCACCTAATCGGCAACCAAACTCTTCGGCAACTCTTTTTGCCACTGACATAGCAGCCACCCTACGAGGTTGAGTGCATCCAATTTTTCCCCTTGTAGTGTAACCCGCTTCAGCAAGATACTGTGTGACTTGAGTTGTTTTACCTGAACCTGTCTCACCGATAACCACTAGTACCTGATTGTCATGCACAGCTTGAATCAACTCTTTCTTTAATTTGTAGATCGGTAAGCTTTGCCTCTGTTCCTGAATGGAGAGCTTTGATCTTTGTCCAAAAGTGATGGTCTTCCCATAAGCATCCTTCTTCCATTCAGGCATGTCATAGGCCGATAAACCAACACCTCTAAGTTCCTGTGCCAAATGTCGTTCACCTGAGTCTGGCATTGGGTCTTCCCAAGGACGATTGAGATCCTTCGGAATAGAGTCAAGCATTGTACGTTGTTGTTGTTCTCGTACTTCTCTACGCTCCTTTATTAAAGCAGACTGTAATGCAGCAGCACGACTTAGAGAACCTTCAGGATTCTTGAAGATCTTAACAGGTGACATGTCCATTGAATACCTACTCTGCCCTTGCAGAAAAGCAGGTTCATCCTCATTCATTTCAATCTCGAGTTCTTCCTCGGCTCCTTCCTCTTGGTAAAGCACTCCATCTCCCTCCTCATCATAAGTAGGATACTCTGTAACACTCAAAACACCTGAAGCAATTAACTGCTTTGCTTCCCATATCTCAGGAGAGCTCATTCTCTTTAAAGGTCTGCGTGAAGAACCAACATCATCCTCTTCCACAATCTTTATCCCTGAAAGACCTGTCCTGGTCACTGGCCCATCCTTCGAATCCTGAGGATTCATTCGAAAAGAATCATCATCCGAGCTCTTCTTCAGAGGAAGAAGATCCTTTCCAGTATGCTGATCAACGTCCCTCATTGATAGACTCAACTTCTGACCAGAAATTGATATTACCTTCACGTATACCTCCTGGTCCCGCTTCACAACGTCCTTTGCATTACTAATTCTTCGCGTGGCCATCTGGGAAACGTGTACTAAACCCTCCTTTCCTCTGAAATCATCTAACTGGACAAAGCATCCTGTCTCCATAACTCTTGATACTCTACCTTTATAAACCTGATACAATTCGGGTTCACTAGAGACGTACCTTCGATCTCTGTGATATTTCCTGTCTCTATCTTCATCACCGTTCTCCCTTCCATATCGATTCTCTTCATGTCCGTCTCTCCTAGGCCTCTCATGTCTATCCCCATGTCTTCCATTACTTCTGTAATCCCTTCTCTCATCCTCATATTTATAGTCTCTGTCTCTACCTCTATGCCTCTCCTCTCTTTCGTACCTATCCATACGCCTGTCTCTCCTATCCCTCTCTCTATCTCTATCTCTATCTCTGTATCTATCCTCATCTTCCAGTTCTCTTTCTTCATGGTTTTGTCTAGCCTCCATCTGTAATTCCTTCTCAAGTTCCTTTGCTCGACTCATATCGTCCGCAATAGCAAGGGCCTTAAACTTGGTCTTCCTCCCAT
>JANTPZ010091068.1:0-19715 GCA_025593235.1 Vachellia pachyceras | reverse complement strand
GATGACTTTTGTAGCGGTTTTAAGTGAAAGCGCTACTAATATTCGATGACAATCTAGGTGTGACATTTGTAGCTGTTGGAATATGGGCCACCCTTGATGGATCAGGCCCAAATCCGTGGGCTAGGTCAAATGCGTAAATATGGACCTTTGTGGGAAGTTATAAGATGGGGGAAGTGGTTCCCAAAAGGGAGCAGAGATAACGCAAGGAGAAAACGAGTCTTCTCCATTCCCTTTCTCTTACAGAGAAACCTCTCATCTCCTCTCATCTCGCCTTCAGCGATTTTGCTGTGTCTTGTATTTGGATCCACCATTGCGATCTGAATTCCGCGTGGGTATCTGCAGATTCGTAATTCAACATCTCCAGGTACGCTCGAACTCCTTCAGCGGTATCAGAGCCAGGTTTCGATCCTTGGACCTGTGGGAGAGGCAGGCGAATCGGGTCGCGTGTAGGATCTGATCGGGTCCTAGGGATCCGATTGAGTGGCTCAAAATGCTGCGTTTTGGTTTTAAAAAAAAAGAATTTTTCGGATTGGGCCAGAGAGGCCCAATCAACAAAAATTTAAAAAAAACCACTGAAAGAGTTCGGGCGTACCTAGAGATGCCGAATTACAAATCTGCAGATACCCACGCGGAATTTGGATCCCAATGGTGGATCCAAATACAAGACACAGCAAAAGCGCTGAAGGCGAGATGAGAGGAGATGAGAGGTTTCTCTGTAAGGGAAAGGGAATGGAGAAGACTCGTTTTCTCCGTGTGTTATCTCTACTCCCTTTTGGGAACCACTTCCCCCATCTTATAACTACCCACAAAGGTCCATATTTACGCATTTGACCTAGCCCACGGATTTGGGCCTGATCCATCAAGGGTGGCCCATATTTCAACAGTAGCGGTTCTTCAAAACATTTGCAGCGGTTTCAATAAATGTAAACCGTTGCAGAAGCGAAAGGTCCACATTTGCAGTGGTTACTGTAGCGGTTATAGAAACCGCTACTGATTTTCGACTCAATTTGTAGCGCTTTTTTCAAATATAATCGCTGCAAAAATGAAAAGTCTCTCAAGTAGTAGCGGTTATGGTAGCAGTTTCCTCTAAACCGCTACTAATTTGCAAAGGTTTGTCAATAACCGCTACTAAATCAGCGTCTATATAAATCACCCCTCCCCCTCATTTTCCCACTTTCAACCTTTCAAGCATCACATCAGAGGTTAGTTTAAAATATTTTTTATGTTTTAATTTTAATTAATTTTTAATTCATATTTTCTATTTTTTAGATATTTATATTTATTTTAAAATTTTTTATTTTATTTTAACTAAATTTTCAAATTAATTTTTTTCATATGGCTGATCAGGATCAGAGCAGGAGGCCTGGGAAAGAGCATATGTTCCCCGACGTTGGAGATGGTAACGTTGGAGATGGTCAGGAGGAGGGCGATGTTATGCTAAGCGTCGATGACTTCGAGTTCACCAATATCAACATCTCAGTCCAAAAGGCTGAGAATTTTGAGGACCAGGAGATAGAGAGGGACCAAGGATTCTGGGGCTTCTAGTAGTCGATCAACTGGGTTTGAGGTCGACATTCGGGGTAAGTAAACAATTAATACATTATTAATTATAATGTGTTTAATTTATTTATTAATTAAGATGATTTAGATAATTTGTTTAGTAATTTTAATTATTTATTTAATTAGTAATATTCTAGCATTAGAGGTACAACAAGTTTTTTATGTCGAAGATCCGAAACATAAAGATTGGAGTATGGTTGTTCATCTCAAGCCCAGAGATATTTATGACATGGGTGATAGTGATGAACAGTTGCCACATGAGGCGGAGCCATTCCAGCATACTACTTTTAAAAACTTTTTACCTGAAGGAGATGAAGCTTTATCACTTGTTAGAGCTGATGAAGATGAATAAATAAACCAGGTGCGTATTTTTTTTAAGTTGAAAATTTTTGCAGCGGTTATTAAACCGTTGCAAAAAAACAGCTGCAAAGTAACCGCTGCTGAACTTAAAAAACCGCTGCAAATTACAGTAACCTTAACCGCTGCTGAACGTAAAAAACGCTGCAAATTACAGCGACATAAACCGCTGCTAACTCTAAACCGCTGCAAATTACAGTAACCTTAACCGCTGCTGAACGTAAAAAACGCTGCAAATTACAGCGACATAAACCGCTGCTAACTTTTAACCGCTGCAAATTACCGTATCATAAACCGCTACTAATTCAAGTAGATGAGACTATAAATAGCCTTCCCTCCCAGTCATCTTTGCATGTTTTCTTTTTGCAGGCTTCTTATCCTCGTTTCAATCTTTGTGCGGTGTTGGTAAATTTTCTGTATAGAATTTTTTTATTTTAATTAGATCATTGTTTTGAAATATTTCCTTTTCTATTTTTATGCTTTTTTTTTCTTTTATGTCTTTTTATGTTGTTTTGATATTCTGTTTTTAAATTAATTATGTTTATTCATTCTTTTTTTTATTTTTTTTCTTTTTTTAATAATCTTATTAGAAAATATCATTAATTTTGTTAATAATATTACTAATTTTTAAATAACATTATTAAAAATTTTATTAACTTTGCTAATAAATTATTTTTTCTAATATTATTATTATTTTTTTAAATTTTATAACATTTAGTAGTGGTTCTATAACCGCCACAAATATAAGTGATTTTTAATGTCAACTTTTTCTTTCTTTCTAAAATTACATTTAGCAGCGGTTTCTGACCGCTACAAAAACAGTGGCCGAAAAATGGAGGGAAAATTTGGAGGGAATTTTTTCAACATTTGAAATAAGGATGGAAATTTAGCAGCGGTTTTAGACGGTTACAAAAAACGGGGCCAAAAAAGGCGGGAAAATTTGGAGGGAAAATTTAGTAGCGGTTATGAAACCGCTGCTAATAATGGAGGGAAAATTTCAAATTTCATTTTTTTTTGCTATATTAGCAGCGGTTATTTGACGCTACAAATTATTCGTTGCAAAGGTTAGTAGCGGTTATTTCCGTGTGAACAGCGGTTCTCATTAACCGCTACTAATTGGCTTGCAACGGTGAATTTAGCGGCGGTTTGCCTAACTGCTACAACATGTATTTATGCATAGAAAAACCGCTACTAATGCATCCTTTTTTTGTAGTGAAACCTCACTAATTTTGCTTTAAAATTTAACAATTTTCTAACTTTTATCCATATTTAATATACAACAAACCAATATAAACAAAGTCAATCTAATACTAAATGAAGGGTAAGATTGTATATTTATAAAAAAAAATCTATCTCTACCTTATAAATGTGATCAAAATCAACGGGCTCTCTATACCCTGTGAATAAGATAGAAAGTGTATAAGAGAATAATATAGTTGACTTCAGTGGAAGCTCCAAAGACAAGGCGGAGAGTTATTTTTTCGTTCACTTTATTTTTAAAAAAAAATTATTTCTAGCTACGGAAGAAGTTGATTCTTTTTTAAAATTTATAAAATTCAAAGTCTTCAAATAATTAAGTTGTTACCAAGCGTATTCTATTGTCACTATTCCCAATAGCTAGCCCACAAATTTATTGGAAACGGATCAAACAAGAGATTGTCCTTCAAGTTGAATCCAATGGGAAAGTCTTACCAATAATTACTTACTTTACACGTAAATTGAGATAAAACTACTCTCACATATTTACTTTATAATCTGTAAAACCGTTCTCCCAACAGATTCACAAACACGCATATTAATATATATCAATATTGATGATTTGTTATATTACAATTAAGCATTAATATCAGCCGCCTATTTTTTTTTTCTGAATAGTATATCCTAAAAGGTTGCAAATTGCAATGATAACTAATGCATATTCTTTGGACTTTATTCCGTTTGATCTCAAATATGAGTGACTTATAACTCACTCACATATATCAATAAAAGTATTTAATTATATTTATCATTCAAGTAATTTCGAATATTATCCTTATTAACTACACTAATTAATTACTTTAACATTGAAGTCCTTCGAGTTTAAAGCATAAGTCATTTTTAATCATTCCACCGAAACTAAGAGTGGTTCACTTATTAGATTTGTTTTGAATTGATTTTTTTTTTTTTCAATTTTACCCCTTATTAATTAATGATGTTTTGAATGAGAGAAAAAATGGAAAATAAAAATAGGGAAACATATGCAAACATTAACTACAAACATTAATTACATAGGCAAATTTGACAAATGAACATTGATTACTTTTTAGCTGACTAATATTATGATCCAAAAGCCCGCAATTTATATTTTTTATTGGAAGAAGCATGTTAAATTCCACGCTCTCTCACCATCCTTCTTGTTTTTTTTGCCAGAAACTCACCATCCTTGTTGAATATAGGGATATATGGAAGAAAAAATGTATCCTGAATATGCTTTAATATATATATATATATATATATATGCAACTACGCTGAAGTTGATTCCCCACAACAAAATTCCAATGATATAATCAAATCCTACAAGTGTGATATTAATATTATGTGTGGGGAGCAACTGAGCTAATAACAAGTGGGATAATACAGCTGAGCTTATTGGTATCGTGAAAATTAGTGCATAAATTATATTATAATATAGCAGGATTTTTTTTTTTAAGAAAATACATGTAAAAAATGTTGAATAAAATAGTGCTGGCAAAACCTACAAAAATGAACAAAATGAGAATGAATGATTTGAATCGCGTTCAAGGATATTGTTGTTCTTAAAAGATAATACACAACCCTCTGAGTAATTAGGAAATGACGATCTCTAGAATTAAACGAATCATTTCTGTAGGAATATATAAGGTTATAGAATTGACAAAAAGTAATAAAACTTATCAAGGGAGACCAGAAGATTTCTTCTGTTCTTCTATTATCTCTCATTTTTGTATTACTCAAAATGTGGTAATGGGGTTATTTCTAAACATTTAAGGGATATTTAAAAAGTTGTCTCTCTTGAAATAGTATAACTCCTTGATTAGAAAGTCACAACTATACTTCATTGAATCATGTATATTAATTCATAATATACATAATTAAAATCTTCTAACAATATGCAAAGGAACTCTTTCTTTTGACAAATCAATACACGGATTTTCAACAAATAGTACACAGTACACTCTCACTCATGCATTGCGAAACTAAAGCATTATAACTAATGTAAGAAACGTACTTTGTTTCATGAAAATAAAAGCAATCTTTGTTTCCTTCCTCTCCTTGGATTGTGCAGCAGCAATCTGCCATGAAATCAAAGGGCTTGTAATTTTGCTAACTACATACATTACTGGCATGATGCGAATCGCATGAGACACAACTAATTGATTTAAAATTAAGATATATACTAGGTAATGCAAATTCTTTCCCTTTCATATCAGATAGATTTATATCTCAAAGAGCTTGATTATTATTTGTCCCTCAATTAAAGGGCGCTATACATAGAAATGTCTGCAGATCAGTAAATCCATCAGTAAATAGCTCTACAAAACTAATATATATATATGTGTGTGTGTAGAGAGAGAGAGAGAGAGATTTGACCTGTAAACATTGCTACTTAAGCAAGCTTGTGTATTTGGACTTGTACTGTGGAGGGCAGTTGATATTTCAAATTCTAAAGTATAACCAAAACAGATTCTAATCCATAATCATGCATGAATTCTCAATTAAAACCAGAAACTTCCACATCGTGGGAACATACATGCATCTTAATTTTGAAGAAACTATAGACCGAACTTTTTGTGAGAGAGGGAGAGTTTGAAGATTCACTGGCCTCAAACATATAGTTTGTATATATTTAGTTCCATACCTTAGTAGTCTCAGTCCAAGAAGACACTTGAATTATTCTCTGGCAAATACCAAGAGATAAAAGAAAGATGAGATATATAGAAACAAGCACACAGCTAGCCCTGCTTGTGATATTAGAAAGAAAGTGATCAATGGATTGCAGATAACTCCCGCTATATAATAGTCTGAATTTTGATTCTATGTATGAAGATTATAAATAAGTGATAAGAAGTGGTGAAAGGACAGTGAATCTATGTGAGAATATTCTTAGGGAAAAATAATTATGATAAATGAAGACAAAGTGATATTGGCGCGGCTCAATCTGAGATCGAAATTTACTGAATATAAAGTATTCTTTGATATGTAAAATTCATCTTCGGATTGAACCGCACCAATATCGCTTTCTTTCTTCTGCTTCCCAAGTCCCAAACATCATCATTAACTTCACTCGCTTCTATAACAAAAAAAAAAACATAAGAAAAGCGAAATAGTTAGCCCCATAGGCATGCACTGTAGTATTCCAACAACCATCATATGGTAAGACATCCACCATCTTCAACAATATCATTCAGAGTTTTTTTGTTGGCTTAGCCTTATCTAATAGCCTAGCTACCTGAAAGCATTAAAAAATAAAATAAAAGGATTGAAATTTAATTTGAACCGACAATGCTCATATTTAATACTGTTAAAGGAAAGAAAAGAAATGGTGTTCCCAGTAACAATACTCTCTACATATATCATTCATGCCCAAAAAAAATACAATATTTAAATATCAATTCAGACTCAATCAAAATGATAATAAAATCCAGTCTTAAAATTTATTTTTTTGTCGACAAGGGTTGGGTCTAACAGAAAAGATTGATCCCTTCCAATATAATGAACTAAGATCTGAATCTCTATTGGAAGATAATTTAATGCCCAACAATATGTTGAACTAGATTACTTCAATAGAAAAATGTATGTGAATCTCAGGTTGATTGGACGGTACAACTTCGTTCAAAATAAATAAATTTGTTTAGTCTAAAATTTGAGAGAATTCAAAATTTCATATATATGGACCCACATTTTGCCCCTATTAGGATAAATTTCTAATTTTCGGGTGTCTGTTTTCTAGCAAAAAAGCATGAATATGAACACGAAATATATCGATATACAGTTGATTTATGGAGAAGGAGGACGGTGTGTTTGATGGTGTTCGATCGATCCTATTTTATTAACACGAATTTGATAAACAAACCCACACACTTTCAATGCATATATTATGGTGCAACAACAATAACAACACACACACAAGCTAAGAAAGCAGAAAACAAATAAATATCTAGATTTATATTTGAAGCAAACTATAGCAGAAATTGACAAAATAAATAAAGAATGATATAAATTGTATATTTAGCTTTTGTTTTATTGATTTTTGACAAAGCCCTATCGGTTTTATCTCGTCATTGATCAAATGGTGAATTTTTTCTGCATGCAACCGCAAATTGATTAACTGGGGCTTGCAGAACCTAGGAATTAACCTTAAAATAGAATAAATTATGGTGATCAATATACACATGCACGACAAGAACAAGAACATATCATAGAAGCAATGGAAAAAAGTGAATGAGTTATTTAGTAGAAGAACAAGAACATATCATAGAAGCAATGGAAAAAATGTAGAAGAACATATCAAAGATACAAGAGGAGGAGGAGGAGGAGAGGAGGAGGAGGAGGAAGATGAGAGGACAATGGTGGATTTAGGAATATCGCTGTGATTATATTTATAGGGCTTAGGGTTTATGGCTGGGCATGATGAAGGAGGAGGGAGAAGAAAGTGAATGTAATTATTGATGTCAAGAGAGAGCAGTGCACACATGTTTTGCTGTAAAGACTCTCAAAGATTTTAATCATACAATTGGACTTTACTTGTCTCCTTCGAGCGCCCAACCACACACATAGATAGGGTAATGTGGATGAGTCTTCTCTGTGGAATTTAGACGTTTGGGACACAACCAAATTCTCAGAGTTTCCAAAGAGTGACATTAAAAAAAAGAGTTAAGACGTTTATATATATATATATATATATATGGATCCCTCTTCTTCTTCTTCTTCCTCTTTTTAATTTCCCCCACTCGAATCTTTCCTTCATTCTCTTTCCCATCTTTACAGAAGCATTATCTTTAGAAACTCAAAAGGATCTAAATTCCACATTTAGGAATTTGTAATTCTCATATTTTTTTTGACCAACTTGTAATTCTCATATTATACATAATGAAGCAAAACAAATAAATAAATTTTAAGCATGCAATGAATTCATATAATGCGAGTGAAAGGGATTCAATTCCCTTTAAATAAAGTGTTGAGGTTCAAAATTTATGTTCTATCCATGTGGTTTTCATTGACTTTAAAAATGCTTATGATCGAGTAGTAAAAGAAGTGCTTTGGAAAGATATGAAGGAAGACAGTGGTCCAATTGCTTATATTAGAGCTAGACAACATACGTATGTACGTACGTGTGTGTGTGTGTGTGTGTGTGAGAGAGAGAGAGAGAGAGAGAGGGCAACAATCAATTTGGGTAAGAATACTTTGATATAATACATAGGACTTCCATGTAAGAATTGGTCTCTATCAAGTATCAATGTTGAGCCTTTGCTTATTTCATAATTTAAACATTCTAATTGAGCACACATTTAAAAGGAAGTCTTTAAGTGCATGCATTTTACAGATGATATAGTACTAGTTGTGGAATCAAGAGAAGAGATTCACTTTAAACTTGAGCTTTGGAAATTGAACTTGAATTTCACTTGAGTTGGAGTTAAAAAAACAAAATATATACATTGCAAGATCGAGAAGAAATAATTAGAAATGATTTGGATGTGGAAATTAGATATTAAATCATATGACAATATGCTAGTATATGGGATAATTTATACAAAATTATGGAGAAATCGATGGGATGCTATGCATAGAATTCATGAAGTCCTGTGGTTTATAAAGATAAATGTATAAAAAACTATTTGCTGGAAAATGCCTAATAATTTTAAGGGAAGTTTCATTGAATTACTTTAAAACTACTAATGCTATGTAATAGAAAATGCTAACTACTAATTAAAATGATAAAAAAACAAAGTAGCAGAGGTAGCATAAAATAAGAATGTTGAGAGGGAAGAGAAGTGAAAATGTCTTTAATTTTAAGTATTTAGATCCAACAAGAAAAAATTGGAAAACAAACTACTATCTCTCTCCATTGCGCATGCACATGAAGAATAAAATAAAATAATATGAAACACGTCCCAACACAACATCTTTTTAATTGCACCCTTTCTTCCTAGCATAATCATCATTTTAAACCAGGACCCTTTTTGGATCACGCTTACATTTCATTAATTATACTTTTAGCAATCAAGACAAGACAAGACAATAATATATATAGCTGGCTTATATTTATGTGCACCGCATCAACAAATCATAGTTTTCTTAGTGAATTGTAATAAATTAACTTTACTGGTTATATAAAATCCATGGCTTCTCTTTATTTCTTTTTTTTACTCCCTCTAATCTTATATATAAGATATAGTTTTCGTGATTACATTCTACTTTTACCTGCAAATTTAATTTATGATTTTTACGTTTACTTCCAATGGATTATTCGTTGCATTAATTATTTTTCCACACATTTTCTTTCATCCATTTTCCTACTGATTATCTCTCTTACCTATCATCTCTGTAAATATGGGTATATTTGGGGAATGCATTTATGGAAATTAAAAAATTTAAATCTTTTTAATCTATGTAATTCAGTTATTTGTATCTTATATACAAAATCGGTGTAAGTGATTAATTAATCAATGGTAGCCGGTTTAAATAGCTTGATCCTTATTGTTTCTAAGTAAAGTCTTGAGTTCAAATTTTATGTATGAAAAAAAATTGTTGTTGGAAGATAATTACTCATATAGTTCAATCCAACTTGTTTGTGAGCCATGCAAAACACTTCTACAAATGGTTGGTATTAACATAAATAGCTTTTCTTTATCTAAATCAAGGAAAATGACTGAATCGGATTTTTCTTCATGTGTCATGTTTACTAATTCAGTCATTAGACTAGGTTGCATGGCAAGCCGATTTACATGCTATAAGGACCATTAATATCAAATTTGAATTGTTCATACTTTATTTTTAGTTGAATTTATCTTACAAAATATTAATTTTTAAATGTAATTTGAATAATTCAGATCATAAATATAACCTCCTTCTACTCATTCCTAAAGTTGTGCATAAAATTCACGTCCAAAAAGGACTTGCATCATAATCCCGGACTATTTTGGCGGTTACCACACCAATATATAGTTAGTAATGTATAAGAAATAATTTTATAGTAAGTGTGATTGTTAACTTAATAAGACCATAATGTATGAAGTTTTCAATAGAACAATACCATATGGCTATCAATTGTCTGAAAATATGTTCGACTTTATGAGATAGGATCAATTCTTTTTACAGGTTTCTTAATTTTTCCAGCCTTTCCAATCCAAAGCCTGTTTGATTCTCTAATAGCATGTTTGGTCCCCAGAATTGGTGGAAATATAATGGGATATAATGGAATAGAGTGATGATTAGTAGTATTTATCCGTATGTCTTCAATGAATCATAGAATGAAATTTATATTTTATCTAAAAAAAAATACATGTGAAATGATGTTTTTAACTCCATCCAAGCAAAATAAAGGATATAAACATCAATATGTTAATTGTTGAAGGGTATAAATATCTATATGTTAATTCATGTAAGCTTGAAACCAGATTACATAACTTCGTCAAAACTATTATGATGGATATCACATGATTTATTATAATTCATTCCAATCATAATTTCATTGGTTTACTTAGGGCCCGTTTGATACGTTGGAATTGATTTTGGTGGAAATGGATATGGAGATGGAGATGGAGATGGAAATGAAGTTTAAAAGTGGGTTTGACATGTACATAGAATTGAGATATTATTTTTATTAAATATTTATATTTAACATGTGAAATTACGAACATGCCCTCACCCAAAAAAATCACTTCTCATTCTCATTATCAAAATCAAACCTTCCAAAAATAGAACCATTCCCCTTTCTCTCCATCCTTCAATGTTTCTCCACCGGCGTCGGAATCAAAGCAAATGGTTGGGGAATTTGCCATCGTGGGGTGTGCTAATGGGTTTTGATCGCTGTCATGGGTTGTGTCGTCGTTGGGGTGCTGTCATCATGGGGTGTGTGCTCATGGGTTTTGATTATCGTCATGGGTTGTGCCATCGCTAGGGTGTCGTCGTCGTGGGTTGTGTGCTCAGGTTTCGCTCACCGTCGCTGGTTGCGCTGTCGATGGGTTGTGACGTGGTGGGTTGAGCTGTCGATGGGCTACTGTGCCGTCGTGGGTGGGTTGCGTCGTCGTGGATAGGTATGCTGTCGCTGGTTGCTGGAAGGGCAAAATGAGGATTCCATGGAATTTGTTAGATTTCCATGGGTTAGCCTACGGAAATTAATTCCAATGATTTGGTTGAATTGGCTTCCATGTGGAAGCCAATTCCAGAGGCATTTTTGTGTACCAAATGACATGGAGGTGGAAATCAATTCCATTTCCATATCCATGTGGGCCAATTCCATTAAACCAAACGGGCCTTTAATTGTATCAGCTTGCAAACACCTAAATCAATAGAATTTTCAGGATTATATGTAACCATGATGCTTGGAATTGAACCAAACATATCATAAAAGTTGCTTCGGGTTCTACTTTTAATAATAGCGCTCAACTCTAGTTCAACTCAACCCAACCCAACCATGAAGACTATGTTCTAATCTAAATCAAGATGCTAGCAAGTTTGGTTGAGGGTCCAAGCCATGGGATCATTCCATTCAGCTCGATTTTCAAAACAATGGGCAAATTAATGTGTACGTGTGGTCAAAGTATCTTTGTGGAGAAAGAAGTTTCAGCAGGTACAAAAGTGTGCACCACCAGCCATATGTGGGGGCACCATGGATAATGAGTGAAAACACTCTTCTTGGGTTTTGTTTCACATCACTTTTCCTCTCTCCACTATTCCTCCCCACTTTCTTATTCTCTCTTGCTATAGATATATTTTTCTGTATTTTCATTCATTGTTTGAAATGTTGGGAAGTGCAAAAGGCACTTTCTAAAATATCATGATTTGGGATCATAAGTTCGCGTGCCACTGTTTATGCCCACATCCTAGGACTTTCCATTTCTCTTAAGCTTTCTTTAATCACATACATGCTCACTCTAATTCATATATAATATAACCCATTGTAACTAATTTAATAGAATATAAGTGGTAGCTAATTCATTAAATTGTATTAAAATTCAAGAAAATTTTTAACTTTATCCACATTAAATGATGTTTTTGTTTGCAGGAAAGAAAAAAAAATATAAAAGTCTTATTTAATCATTAATTACATTAGTATAATTGACAAATAGGTATTACTTACTTTTCAAGTGACTTATATTGTGGATCATCTTGAAATGACTTATACTGGGCTAGTTTAGCATTTCATTTGGAAAAGCTAAAATCCCGTTCAACAGTGTTTTTCTGCAAAATGAGGTAATCTTCTCCACATATTTATCTCAGCTTACATAAAAGTACTTCTCTACCGCGTTTCCAAATGGGTTGTGGATAGGAGGAAGTACTCCTAATTCTATGCCCTTTTGAATTTCTATAAGTACTATTGGCTAGCTAATTAATCCATATTGAAGCATTAATGTTAGGCATAAATAATAGTTTTTATGTACAATTTTTTACATCCTACGATTTGAGTTTTTTTCCTTTTTGATAAAAATGCAAAGGATCTCAACTTACAACAATACCCAACTGGGTATATTTATTCTAAGATTTTCATGGCAAAAAAAAAAGATTTATTCTAAGATTTGAGTTTTCTACCTTAATTATATTGAATATCTTCATTTGAATTTAACCATAATTCATTTCTTAGACAAGACTTTAACCCCACATATGGAAATCATTGTAGTTTAACACTAATTTTATTGATTAATGTTGGGAGTTAAAAAAATTACCTTAGTTATGATTTCGTTTTGGGATGTTGCTACAAATGAATAATAAGCCTAAAGGCAAAATAATTGACAAAGAACTCTAATCTTTTGTACCTATAAGTGAGATTTCTAAAAGCTTATGGAGTAGACATGTTGGCACTCTTATAATAAGCAAAACCTATTAACATGCCTTCTTAAGTAGTCATATCCCTCCCTCAAAGAGAAAATTTAATGACTTTATTGCAGTTCCCTGCATGTTACTTTTTGGTCATAATAATAATGTTGTTTCCTGAAACTTTCTCTCTATAATTAATTCCCCAACTTTTTTCCCCTTAGTTGATATGGTTCTGAGATTTAATTATAGTAGAATTAAGGGGCAACATGTCGGGGTCATGAATAATGGAGAGGAAGAAGAAAATGTTGTGGACAAAATAAAAAGGAATTTTGAGAATGTTTGAGAAATGCATGGCAATAAGGTCAAGGTCGGTTGTCTCTAGCAAGACTATATATATATATATATATATTTTGCTGTCTACCCACACGAACTCTACTTGTTGACAATTCAAATTTGATCTCTAGACTATTTAATTTTATACCTATTTTTAATTTGATATTTTAATTTTTTATAACCCTTTGTGTCATTCGATATCTAGCACTTTTTTGGATGGTAATACTTTGTATTTGAGTAACTAATTAATTTAAATTGTCGCTTTGGGACTAAAATGCCTCTCTCTTAGAGGTTCTTTTTAACAAGGTGTGATTCGAACATGATTTATGGATGTTTCATGGCCTCCTACATATTGAAATGGATCTTACTTTCTCCTACTTCCATGGATATACTACCTTCTTTCATGCTAATAATAGTATTAGCAGTCCTTAAGAAGGGTCTGCCCATTATTAAGGTGGATTCTCGCATGGACTCATTGGACATATCAAGCACATAGAAGTCCTTGACCTTTACTAAAATGTCCTCTACTACCCCATTCGGATACCTAATTGTCCTATCCGCTAATTGGAGTACCACAGATGTAGGTTTCAAATTTTTGACTCCTAAAGCTTGATAGACAGACTTAGCTAGGCATTACATTGATTGCAGCCCCTAGATCTAGCAACGCTCCCCCTATGGTGATTTTACCTATAGTGCATGGGATGGTGAAAGATTCAAGGTCTTGACACTTTACTGGGATTTGGGGTTTAAAAAGAGCTAAAACATTTGAGCTTACTTGGACCCTTTCATTTGGTCTAAACTTTCTCTTATTAGTGCACAGGTCCTTAAGGTATTTGGCGTATGTAGGGACTCTTTTGACCAAGTCAAGCAATGGAATATTAACCTCTACCTTGCTAAACAAATTAAAAGTGATGTAAATGCTAGTGTTCCTAAAATGCAATGCTATGCTATGCACAAGTTAATCCTATACTATCAACAAATGCAAAATTGAAACAAACACAAATGCAAAACAAGCAAACAAAAAACACAATCTATACTAACTAATGGCTAACTCAGCTCCCCGGCAACAACACCATTTTTGATCCACCTTTTTTTTGGCACAGATGATAAACCTTGTCGTTGAAATGCAATGGAAACGGATCAAAAGATTTATGATTTCCAAGGATTGCACTATAAGGTGCAACCCCAGGGTCATTCTCTACGGAGCTATGTGTACCACTAGTTACTAGCTTGTGGTCAAGTTCGCTTTGCAAACGAAAACCGTTTTTGATTCAAAATTGCTATATACAAAGTAAAATCTCTTTTTGGTATTTTTGGATTTTGGGAAACAGCAAAAGCAGGATTGAAGTGTAAAAGATGTTGGATAATGATTTTCCTCTTGAAAATGATTTAGCCATCATAGTTCGCAAAATATGAGGGAAAGTGATAGTTTTCGCACTAAGTTTCGTAATGTAAACTCCAACAACTCGCTGGGTCAGAAATTCTATGCAATGAACTCCATCCCATGAAACCCTTTAAAAACACTTAGCGTGTGTATGGATGTCGCAAAGTGAAAAATTCAATTCAACACAATATTGCCTCTAGAATTAAGCACAACTAGGAAGATAGAAGAGAACAACAAAGATCTCATTGAATAGGTAGAAATGAGACTTCACTCTACCAAGTCAAACATAAAGGAAGTTCAATACACAAATAATCCAAGTTTGGCTCGACCGAGATCAAGTATTTACGTACAAATCACAATCTTAACTCAGAAACTATGTAATCCATAACATAAATACAGATTGAAAACTATTACTCCCCTTTTTGGCACATTGAACTCAGACCATCTTCATCTCCAAGAGGAAGGGAGATGCTCAGCTACTCATAGAAAGTAGTTTCAGACTCCGGATGGATGAATGGATTAGGGATGATAGATAGATAAGATTAGGGTTGTGGAGTGTGGAAGATGAGAGAAATGAGAGAAAATGAGATGATGTCTGCTTCCTGTGTCCCCCCTTCGAAACTTACCCTAAGTGGCATACATCAACCGTCCAAGGTCAGATCCAAGAAGGTGGGTTGGGTATTATTTCCATTTGGAGCCTAATTCGTTGCTGATATACGATATTCACCGCGTCGAACTGGAGGTTTCGCCGCTCGAGAGTTCTTGCTCGCCTGATTGAACTTTGGCCGCGGTGAAATGTTCCAGAGCTGCTTCCCAGGATATTTGATAGAGTTCTTGAAATGAAATAGCAAACATTTGAAATATCACTTGCTCATGATGGAAATTAAGTGCAAATGTATCATTATTCATGGTAAATGTACCTAAAATCAAGCTAATCAAGATCAACAATTCTAAATCTCAAATTAAGCACAAGAAGGGTCATAAAGGGCCAAAATTACATTAAAAGCTATGGAAATTCCAGCTAAAATATAGTGAAAATAAAGCTCAATCATTCACCAATTCACCCATTTTGTGTATAGCTGGTTCGCCACTAAACTAAAACTAGCTAACAAGGAAGTGGGGAGAGAAATTGATAATTCTCTATTAGTACATGAAACCATCTGTACAGGCTTTATATGAACAAATGTGTACAAGTTAAGTGGTTAACAAATGTACTGCAACTAACTAGAAGTGTAACAAACTAGATTACAACCATATCTAATCAACTAATCTAAGTAACTAAATTTGTTACCCCCTTGGGGAGCTTGCAAGTATATGTTTAACATGATGGATTTTGACAACATATGATGAAATGGAGGAGGATTAAGGGGTATAATAAATATGTCAGCCAACTGATGAGTGCTTTGAATTAGTAGAAGTTGAATGATGCCAACTTGAAGTTTCTCCCTAACCAGGTGACAGTCCAACTCTATATATGCTTAGATCTTTCATGAAAGCTAGTTGGATTAGCTGTAATGTGAAAAGTAGATTGGTTGTCATATTATAGAACAACAGATGAGTGGGGAATATCACTACTACAAAAAGGTACTTTTTACGCTCGATTTTTAACCCAATTGACGCCCTTTCTCAGGGGTGTGTATGTGATAGGAGTAGAAAGTTACAGCCTACGGCGCCCTATACCATGAAAGGCGCTATAGGTATCCTACAACTCCCTATATTTCAATATAGGACGCCGTAAGCTATACCTTCGACGCCCTATATTTCAAGTTGTATCCTACGATGCCCTATCTTTCAATACCCAGAGAGACGATATAACTCAATCAACTTACGAAATTTGGAATTTTCAGAACATAAGTCCAAGAAAGAGTAGCTAACCTAATATTCAAGTTATACAAAAAAAGGCATATTTCAACGATGATGCACATATTAGCAAACATAAAGAATATTTTAGGCCTGCCTTAGCTTTTAACTCATGGTGACCACTTTATACCCTCTCCCCTTCGGCCTCTTGGCCATATTCTTCATGACCATGCTTTGGTTGTCATTTTACCCAGATCCTATGCCCTCTGGTTGAATTTTTTTGGTTACTTTCTTTTGTATTTTTGGCTTCTGCCTAGTAATGTTGGACTCCTATTTTTTATATTGAAAATATAAGTAAATAAAATCAAAATAAGAGAACATTTTAGGCAAGATAATAGAAAGAATCAACAAGTAATTAGGTATATTTTAAAACTGCTTGGGATATTTTAGATGATTCAGAATATCTCAAAACACTTATCTCTTAATCCTATAAACTAAAAAAGATAGTTATTAGGTATATTTAAAATCTATTTTTTAATTCACTTATCAAGTTTGCTTGTTTGTTCCTACACTTTAGGACTTCTTTTTCTGTTTGATATATTTGTCCTGCAGTTCAACACTTTGCCTAGCTTCTATAAATGCATGTGTCATGTATCTGTGTGGAAATACACTTGATAATTTAGAAACATGTACTATAATGTTAAAGGGGTATCAAAACCTGATTTCCACCAGTTCCAGTTACAAAACATCCACACACAATTACCGGCATATAAAAATATACAGAACAACTAAAAATGATGTTTACAACATGCCCAAAACTTCTGTAAGCTGCCTATCTTAGATTCTATCAAAACCGCTGATTGAAGAGGTAATTGCATGGACTTAGGCGCCATGTGCTTGGTTTGAATACTATGGAACTGTAGTTGAAAGCTAAGCTTTGGGCGTGCGCACACGAATCAGAAAAATCATATCATATTTTCAGAACACTGCATGAATGACTTTAAATTGACTCAAACTACAGATCCACTTCGCTCATGCTTTCTATCCAAAAAAAAAATTTCACAAGGTGAACACAGGGAGCACTTTAAGCCATCACACTATTTTATTCTCATTTTATTCATGCGCATTGATTCTGAGAGACTCACCGGTGAAACAGGGAGCACAAGGGCGTGAATCGTGCGATGCGACGGAGAGACTTGAAGGCTGGAGCTGGAGTTGAGTCGGCCGTCAGGGACTGGAGTTGGAGGCTTGGAGCTTGGAGTTCGAGCAATCAGCAACGGCGATGGAGAGACAGAAGTGCGACGAGGCTAGGTAGTGCGATGGCGATGGCTACGGGGGCTAGGGCACTGACCACTAAGAGAGGGTGAGATGTCGATAACTGAGGGAGAGAGGGAATTGAGGTGTCAGTGTGTGAAAGAATTGGGAACTGAGGTGTCGTGTGTGTGTGAACGAATTGGTGTTATGTGTGTGTGTGTGTGTGAACGAATTGGAAGGCCGACTTTTTATTTGTTTTCAAGTGTCAAGGCCCCTTTAAGCGCCCTATCTCGAAGATAGGGCGCCTAAAGTTGAACTGGCACCCTTTAGGCGCCCTATCTCAGGATTGGGCTCTTAAAGGGTACCTTAGAGATAGGGCGCTTAAAGTTAGACTGGGCACCCTTTACGCACTCTATCTCAGGATTGGGCGCCTAAAGGCATTTTTATGTGCCCTATTGTCGTGTCCGTTCTTATAATTTCAAAAATGTCACCACTTTCATTTTCTACACCCTTTTTTATAAAAAGAAAGCGAATTTCAACAGTAAAAACTATACCTTGTAGTAGTGTATGAAGGTCCGTGAGTAAGTATAAAAGCCATTAAACCTCAAATGTAACCCATCCTAAGGTTCTATATTAAGCCTTTGATGAAGACCGAGAAACTATTGTTTGTTTCTTGGAACACCAAAAAATTAGAGCTTTGTCAAGAAAAACACAAAAACCTATGACAAATCTTTATGTATTAGGACACCTAGCTGGCCCAGTTAGAGTCACTAAACTCTTTGAGCTTGAAGTGAATGGAAACTAAAGACCTTTACTAGGATTACATTTGATATAACGATCAATTTTGTAGCGGATAGTTATTCAGGAACTAACATATATTAGTATATGATAATATAGATTCCATGGTTATTTATGGTTTCATAACCAACCAATTTAACCTTTTCCAATATATTGATATGTATTTTTCTATATATCTTCTGATCATATTGTAACATTTTCTCATAATTTTGATGCCATTAGAAGTCTCAACTTTCAATTGTCAATTTATCCAATAATATGATCGTGACCACTACCTTTTTGTCTTTCAATAGTACATCATCACTTTCTCCAAACATTGGTATTCTAGACCAAGATAAAATCTTTAAAAGCTACTAAACTTTGATGTTTGAACATTAAATCTTTAGGGCTTTGATATTTGTAGCAATTTGATTATTGAAATGTTACATCCATGACATTTACTAGCTACTACCATAGTGTTCTTTCGCAAAAGAACCATTATAATAGTGATACGGCTTCAGGTCATTTATTACAATTATAACAGCATTTTGGCTGCCGGCCAATTTAATTAAAATAATACTATAATAAATTTAAATTTGTAATTGAATATAAACAATAATATAAATACATTGTATAATTATATATAATAATATAAAGGGTTAAGGTGCAATTTTAACAACGAAGTTTTTCACGAGGAGCGTCTAGCACCAATAAGTTTTGGAAGGAGCAAAAATGCACATAACGTTACAAAAGTGGTGCAAAAAAAACAACCCGGGTAATTCAACCGTTAACTTTCGTATGTGGGCCCCATGAAGTCAGCTTTTCCCCTTCTCCTAGCGCTACGTCATCTCTTCTTCTTCATTTATTTCCCTTTCCGTCATCTGCTTACTCGAATTGAAGCTACATCATTTCATCCCCCAGTTAATCCTGCTACCTCATTATTTTCAATTGCAATGACCGCATCTGCAGCATCGAGAACCCTGGAGGTCACACTTCTATCGGAGGAGGGCCTTACCGTCGACCGCAAGCCCGTCACCAAGACGTTTTCGTCTAGGTTCGAGCCGAGACCCTTGGTTGCTCCATAACATCGCCGAGCAAGGCCGACGGTGCCAGAGGAAATCCCTCGTGGAATGAGACGTTGATAGTCCAAGTGCTGTCGTACACGAGGTCCATCACGTTTGATGTCAAATGCAAGACATCCATGGGAACCAAGAGCGTCGGAATCACCAGGATCACTCTGTCGGATTTCCTCGGC
>JANTPZ010091066.1:0-15082 GCA_025593235.1 Vachellia pachyceras | reverse complement strand
TGTTTTACCGGTTCTATCCATACTCAACATATTCCATATGAATTACTTTTAGTTAAGAATACAGATTAGATCATCCTCAATGTATGCACCTCATGCAATGTAATATGTTATTAAATCAATCTGGTATAAAAGAGGAACTACTTAGTACTCAGCAAATGGGAGTTAGGCCTAATACAATGATTTAGGTGCTTGAAAAAAAACCTAGCCACTTACAGGGAGTGGCGAAATGGATTCTAATGAAGAAAAATTATCCCCTTCTTCATTGCTTTCCCCACTATGTCTCTGTCTTGAGACTCCGTAAAATCCACTTTTTTAACCTTCAACTATTTATTTATTATAACATTGTACCATAATTCATTTATTACCAAAAAAAAAACAAATGAACAATCCACGTTAAGCAGTAAGCTTTCAAATATATTTTTAGAGGATTTTAACATCTAGAATACCCTTGTGCTTGTCCATTTGTTGTATGATGGACGATAGATACGCGCATTTGTAATCAAAGTCATCTTGCTCGGATATTAAAAACATACCAGAGATTACAATTTAAATCACTTTCATATATATAAGCATTAAGTTTTTCTTTTAGGAGACATGATAGGAGTACAGACAAGTCAAATAGAGGTAAGTACTCTAAAATAATTTGAGATGCAGCATAATGATGCGCAATTTTAAAAATTAACAAATCGAAAGTGAAACGACAGAAAACGAACATGCTAACAAGACAGACTAATAACATGTAGCTCGCATCTTTTAAGAAGATACATAAATTGGGCTTCATATTCGACTAAAGCAGTAAAACTGCACTGTCAAAATTCAGCTATCTAAACTCAAACCGAGAGAATCATTGACCGCTACCATCTACCATCTTACTATTCAATATCAAAATTAGATTGGTCCACCGCCACTGAGACAAATCAGGCTTAGTCCTCTAAGCACAATTTGAGATAAGGTTATCACTCAGCATTCAGCAGTATGAAGGACACTTTCCTTTGGGAGGAAAGTCCTGTGCGCTTGGTGCCATAAGTTCATGATGAAAGCAATATCCAAGCACTCATCACTGGAAAGATAATTAGAGCAGAAGCCTGACAACATAGTAAACTTGATCAAAGGGTGATATGATAAGAAATGACAGATAAGCAGAAATGTTATAGTGATTATCTATAATTTTCAAATTGGATGGTAAAGGATAATTGAATCATACCAGGAAGAAAACTAATTCATCATTCACAAATGCTGCAGTCAATGGATGTCTTCTCATCAAATCATTGATGAAAGCTTGAAGCTGCATGAACATGTATGCGATAAAGAATTTATTAGTGCATACATCTAGGGTTCCATAAAAAGATGTGTTGATAGAATTCTTAAATTATTTACACGCAAAAATTTTGAATTTCCGAATTTGATGTGCTGAAATTTCTTTAAAAGTAGCAATTTAGCATACTTTGAACAGTCTTGTAACTCAAAAACATTTGGGTCATTGAAGGCTTTTGTCTATAGTATGCTTAGCATATGGCTGCTTCAAGGGTTCTTCCGTTTATGTTATAAAGAGATTGAACAGATTTGTTGCACATCTTAGACTCATTATCTCTGTTTTCTTAGTCACTGAGTAGCACTTGTACTTTCATTCCCCTACAACCGACGAACGAAATCTGGAGATAAATACTGTGTTATCATGCAGACCTGGTGGTGATAGGTTTTGGCCAATAAAAAGGATCCCTTCATCTGATCCGTGGCCTGTGAGATGAGAGAATTGGCTGTACAGCTGTCACCAAACAGATATGATCGTACTGCCCGGAAATCGTCAAGAATGCTGTTGAAGAACTTGAGGACAAATATATGTATATAAGTTGATTGAGGTGAACAAATCAGTTACCAAAAAAATAAATAATAAAAGCTACCTTGAAGAATGTGCATCTAGTAAAGTCTTCTAACCTTCGAGCCTTCATTGTCCTCACCTTTGCACATGCACACATACATAAACAACGACAATAACAAATTTTAGAGAATCCAGAACAGGCCATAAGGTATTGTGCATTTATCAAGGTTTCAGATTAGAAATTATGAAAAGAACTTCATTACTTCAGTAATGTGAAGAGCCTGCTCAAGATGCTGAACTTGAATCCACTGCTCTGTCACTATATCACCCATCTGAATGGAAGAGGAAAATAATAACATAAACTAATTAATGCAGGCAGAAAGAAACGTTAAACTGAATGAAAACAAGAAAAATCATAACGGCAGAATTACAAAAGCTGACCCCATTCCATTCCATCATCATTCCTACCAGTAGTAAAAAGCTCAATAGCAGATGGTTCACTAGGAAAGGCTACATTAGAAGAGCCAAGGTACTGAGGTACACTATTTTCCCTTTGGTTATTTCAAACTCCAAAGCTAGATGGATTTTCGGCAAAGAAAAGAGAAATAATGGTATTCAACAGAAGTTCCCCAGCAAGAAAATGAGGCAAAACAAAAGCCAAATTAGCGTTGGAGAATCAGCAAGAATATCCCTGAATGGTCTCTTTGATGTATTTCAGACAAAAAATGATTTTCTCTTCCACAGTATTTCCACTTACTCTCCTTGAATGCAACTTTTTAAAGGCCCTCACTCCACAGTCCTTGTCAAAGGTGAAACTCCATTGCCAAACAAATTCCTAATCATATAGGAGGATTTCCTTTTCAATATGCATAATACAAATCTCTTTAACCTGATGAAGGAAAAGACTAGATGTAAAAATTATTTAAAATATATTAACAGAGCACGGATCTAAACCTTTTCAACCACTGAAGTGACCTCTTTTAGTCTTTTTTCAGCATCTTGTGCTTTAGATTCCAAAACATGGAGATTGAAGTTGTTCTTTCTCAAAGCAGCCCAAAGAAGTTGTACCTAAATATTATCATGTCTAGCTCAAATCATTTAATAACTTCAGAAAATGCTGCGATCTCTGCTGTTTCATACGAACGACTATAACTAGTTATGTATGAAAAATGATGCAGATTAACAAAACTGGGAGAAAAACCGAAACCTCATCCTCCAGAGCTTTGATTCGCTTCTCAGCATGGAATGCATCAGCCTGCAAGGAAGATCAATATGTGATTATCAAATAAATTATTTGTAGGAAATGATCTCTATGATGCATAAATCTTATCTCTCCAATGAAGTGACATAAAGCACTCTCTGCAGTTTGTCTGGATAAGATTATTTTGTATAGATAAGCCCAGTTTAGGTGTACAAGGTCAAGGAGTCCTTACAAAATATTTATGAAATGGGTCAATGAAATGGGTACAAGGTCAAGGAGTCCTTACAAGGTCAATGAAATGGGTCCGTTTGGGAACACGGTGGAATAAGTAACTTATTTGCATAAGAACTTATGGAAAAGTAAGATTGGAAATAAGTCAGATTGTAAAAGTGATTTATGTTTGGGAAAGCGGTAGAAGAAGTGACTCATTTGTAAAAGCTCAGTATTTCAGCTTGTTGGCAGAAGTGACTTATTCCCACAAACAACTTATTCGCATAAGCCTTCCCAAACAGACCAAAAATGTGAACAGTAACTTATAAGTACTTTTAGCACTGTGCACCGCACCTCTGACTCTGAGAAAGCGTTACCAAACACGCTGATTAACAGCGAAAGTAGGAAAAATCCATTTCAAGGTTATACCCTCCAGGACTCCACATTTGGAGATATTTCACTGATTTAATTTCAGAGACTTCAGCAGAAGTGAAAGGCTTTGGGTTGATATCCTAACTAGGCTGGAACGAAATGCTCTTATTTTTAGTTGTTTTTCCTATCCATAGATATGTTGTCGTATAAGATTGTCCTTTTGGCCTCCCTACAGTTAAGGTATAGACAATAAAGAAAGCCAATTGGGTATTGCTACCTGATCATGCGCTAACACTCACTCAAAAAATGGTTGAACGGCTTGGGATGATCAAAAGCAGAGAAAAACTTGGAGCGTTTCGACAACATGAAGATGCAGTTATTCAGAACTGCTAGAAGACCAACCTTAATGCTAGAGAGAGTAGAGTGTAGATTATGGATTTTTTCCGACGTTTCATCTATTCGCTTCTCACATTCTTTGAGATAGAGGCTTCTTTCGTTCAACTTCTGAGTGTTTTCTTCAAGAATGGATTCTGCATTCAATTTTCTCTCATAATGATATAAAAAAAAAGAAAGAGGGTTCTCAAAACAAAAATTGATATGGAGCTAATTTACTCCCTAGAAGAGGAAAACGGCAGATTCATACTCTATTCTTCTGCCAGATTCACACAACCAAAATTAGAACAGAACTAAGCCTGGAGAAATACATATTAGCAACTTACAAATGAGCGAATCATCCATAACACTAATTTTCAAATATGATCCAAAGATAAACCAATAGAAATTAGATGTATATACAAAAACGATCGAATCCGAGCCATCCATTGAAGAAGAGTAAAAGCAGACCAATACGCAATATGCATATCATCCATTACCTAACCGAGCGACTTGGAACTTGGCGTGCTGCAACTGGGAGACGAAATCATCGACTGGTTCAGCTGAAAGCGTGATGCTTGGGATAGTAAAGAGAGTTGCGGATATGACAAGAAGCAGAAATGCGATACAACACATTTCCGCAGTATCCACTCTCAACTTTCCGACATTTCTTCCCCGTAAAATCTAAATTGCAAGAAGCGTTATGAAATAACTATGAGATGCATGAATCATCAATAAATCTGAGTCATGTGAACTTCTCGAAGGCGAATATCAAATCAAAAACTTGAAAGAATTACATAAGATTCCAGAAAAGTACAAAAGAAATTGAGAATTTGTGGTTTTTGTTATAAATACATTGTAGCAATGGATGTCGATGATGGATTTCCTAAACCATAAATACAATATATGAATTAGTGTTAAGAAATTAAAGAGGTATTTATTGTACAAAGTGTAACAATGTATATACAAAGAGTCATAATGTATATTCATTCATATTGATTGTATTATTCATTGTTTATGACCCTTGGAGGTCATGCTTAGAGGCCTATAAATAAGGTTTTATACATGACATACTTAATACACAAAAAGTGAATAGAATTCCTCTCAAAACTCTTTCATTCCTCTCTAAGTTTCTCTTCTCTTGTCTATTTACCTTTAATTTACAACACGTTATCAGCACGATTCTTTGACAAAAGGTATTGTTCCCCCATAGTTACCTTAATGATTTCATCTACTCTCTTTTACTATACCATTGTTTAAATATTGATCTATCTGGGATAATCTTAGCCACTATATGGAATTAAAGTGAATCTTTTACTGATTGTTTTAAACATCAGATTCCATGGCTTAGATTGGAGATTATTATTTTTTTTTATTATAATTTCATTTGCAAGTTCTTATATATATTATTTATATGGCTAAAAGTCTTATATATATATATATATATCTCTGCTTTTATATTAAGAAATTATATGACTAGAAGTCATATTTCTCTTAATATGGCCAGAAGTCATGTTCATTTGATTCTTCATATTTCTCTTAATATAGCCAGAAGTCATATTCATTTTCTTCTAAGGTATATGACCAGAAGTCATATACATTTTATATTCTATATTGTGGTTAGAAGCCATACACAATTTTATCCTGAAGATAAAAGGTCAAAAGTCATAAATTTTTTTATTTTCTACTTTATTAAATGGCCAAAAGCCATTCAGCCTTAGTTATCTATTATAAAAATTATATGGCTAGAAGTTATATAATTTAATTACCCATTTTGGCATTAATGGCCTGAAGCCATGAGAATTAAATGGCCTGAAGCCATAAAATTTTAATTTTCTTATTTTAAATATCAGGTTCCATGACTTAGATTAGATATTATTATTGATTTCTTATTATAATCTTATAAGTTCATATATATATATATATATATATTATTTATATTGTTATTATCAATTTGGCCAAAAACCATGCACCTCTGATTTTATATTCATAAATTATATGACCAGAAGTCATATTTTTTTTATTTCTGATTTTGATATAATATGGTTGGATGACATATTTATTTAATTATCCAATTTTGAGATTTTATGGCCATAAGCCAAATTCCTTTGATTATATGATATATGGCCAGAAGCCATATAATCTTAATTTTCTATTATAAGATTATATAGCTAGAAGTATATAACTTTTATTCTTTATATTATTAAATTGCCGAAGCCGTATAACCTTGATTTTCTATTATGAAATTATATGGCATTAAATTCTCATCCTAATATGATTGATTGGCCTGAAGTCATGAGAATAAAAATGGCACGAAGCCATGAAGTTTTAATTGTTATGGAGGCATGAGATTAATTGTCAAACATAAGTTTTTGTATTGTTATATTGCATTTTATATTTTCAGAATTTTTTTTATTACCTTAATCTGAACTATGATTAGAAATTTAAGTTTGTGACTCTTAATATTACTGGAAAGACATTTATTTTCAATATATGATTTATGTTTTGTCACCATAAAAGTCTCAATCGAATATTTGACTATAAAGATTCACTTGTTCTTTGGATCAATGTGAAGGAAATATATGACCACTTGAAGATGGTTACCTTCCAAAAGGCTCATCCGAATTGCTCCTGAAGTAGCGATATTGTGAAAGAGGTTTCAAGAAATATGCTTAATTAATTTCTTACCTCCCTGTGGCTAAGCAAAACAATGGGTTTTTATTGAAAAATCATGAATCACGTCCAACTGACTCAACTTCATTCCCAGAAGTGAATGTAGTAATGAATAATTCTAATTATGACCCTAGATGTGGGAGTAGACGTGACTATGGTCATGGGCGTTGGCATGGTCAAAATTATAATGGCTTTAAACTCCACCTGAAGTGGAGAAGAATTGATAAGAATTATATAAAAAGGCAATATGTGGGCATGATCAACAAATTGGATATGCATTGGAAGCTCCGGAAGAGTCAATTTATAAGAAACTTATTAAGTTTCATGATATTCTTATAAATGGATACCAAATGGAAATAGAAGTTATATAACCAGAAGTTGTATAATCTTGATTTCTTATTTTAATATGTATGGCGGATGTCATATATTTTGTCCTACTTTATAAATAGACAGAAGCTATGATTATCGTTATACTTAAAGCATTATACATTATATAAATATATATAACTTATATAATCATATATATATATGTATATGTATGCATATACTTATACTGTTAACTTTATTTATTTTATTGTTGGTTTATATTCATTTGTTTTTACATTTCAAGTTCCTCCATTTTTTTGACTTTGTATATAAGCATATTTAAAAACATATGATAGTAAACCAGAAGTTTACTGAGACTGATGAATTTAATGTTTGACATACATTATTAAATCAGAAGTTTACTGATGAATTTAATGTATTTCATAAGATAGTAAACTAGAAGTTTACTAATTAATACAAACCAGCAGTTTGTCAATGTAAACCAGAAGTTTACTGACGAATTTAATGTTTGACATGACCGGTTAGACCATTCCGGATTAATTATGATGCAAAAAATGATTGAGAATAAATGTGGCTATACCTTGAAGTGTAAATAGATACCACTATCTCTCATATGCTGCATGTTCCAAGGGAAATATATTATTAGGCCCTCATAAAGTTAAATACAACGTGAGCCTCTCAGATTCTCGAATCGAATACAGGAATATATTTATGGAATGATAAACTCACATACTGAACCATTTAGTTACCATATGATTTTAATTGATGCATCATCTAAATGGTCTCACGTTTGTTTATTATCTTCTTGCAACCTAAAGTTTGCAAGATTCTTTACTCAATGAATTGTTAAGAGTATATTATCCTGAGTATCCGATTACAAAAGGCTATCTTAATAGTGCTAATAAATTTACTTCAATAGCCTTAATGAGGATTGCATGTCCCTTGGACTTGATGTTGAACATATTGTAATTCATGTTCACACGCAAAATGGGCTAGCAGAATGATTGGTTAAATGGTTGCAACCTTTTCACACGAGATATAATCTCTCATTTTCTGCTTATCCATTTTCTATTCGGTACTGTTAATTCGCATGAGACCAATAAATTATCGAAAGATTTTCTCCTTACAAAGGTTTTTGATCAAGAACATAATATTTTCTATTTTTGGTGTGTAATAATGTACATGTAAAACCCAATGAATATATGTTGGCATGGTTTGCCGAGTGTCATTTGATGAATTAGTTTCATCAGCATCAGGGGGAGAAAATAAGCAGTTGGGTCAAGAGATTAGTTAGAATGAATTATTGTTGGCTCATTTTGATCTTCGGACAAAACAATATGAACTGGAAGTTCAAAGGATAATTCATTTACATAATTTAGCTAATTAAATGTCAGAAGCATTTACTAATCCAAAAAGAGTAACAAAATCACATGTCCCAGCTGCCAATGCTCCTATTATAATTAATGTCCCTGAAGGATAAACTATTATGAATCCAAACCATGCCTGAAGCGTATAAGGTCAATCGGTTCCAAAGAAAAAAATCCTCGAAAAGAAAAGGAGTTCCAGAAGAGATGGTCAAATCGAGGATAATTAAGAAAAGATAATAGCTCCAGAAGAGTCACCTTGAGAAGAGAATGTGGTAGTTCTATAAGAGACATAGGTACCTGACATATGTGAAAAAATAAGATCTCAATAAATTATGTTATGAATGGAACCAATGGGACCGAAATAAAGTCAACGTTGACGACATCTTTGCTTATAATGCAGCATATGATGTAATGAATAATAACGAGGATCATGAGGCAAAATCCAATAGTGAATGCCAACAGAGAAAAGATTGACCCTTATGGAAAAATGCCATTAAAGCATAACTAAAATTATTGGAAAAACGAAAAGTTTTTGGACCTGTAGTCCTTACACTAGAGGATGTAAAACCTATTGGATATAAATGGGTTTTTGTGAGGAAACGAAATGAAAATGGTGAAATTATAAGATATAAGGCACGTCTTGTAGCCCAAGGTTTTACACAAAGGCTTGGTATCGATTACGAAGAAATGCATTCCCCTGTAGTGGATGCGAATACTTTTTCGTTATTTGATTAGCCTGACTTTAAATGAAGGGCTTGATTTGCATCTAATGGATGTTGTGACTGCCTATTTATATGGCTCACTTGACAATGATGTTTATATGAAAGTCCCTAAAGGACTGAAAGTGCCAGAAGTACAAATCCCTGAAGGACTTAAAGAGCTAGAAACATCGAATTCTAGTTCTCGAGAACAATACTCAATCAAGTTGAATAAGTCCCTATATAGCCTGAAGCAATCAGGGCGCATGTGGTATAATCGCCTTAATGAATATTTGTTGAAAGAAGGATATATATATATATATATACGATCCTATATGCCCATGCATCTTCATGAAAAAATCTGGAAGTGGGTTTGCTATAATTGCTGTTTATGTAGATAATATCAACATCATAGGAACTCCTGAAGAGTTACAAAATGCAATTAATTGTTTGAAGAAGAATTTGAAATGAAAGATCTGGGAAGAACTAAATTCTGTCTTGGATTACAGATTGAGTACATAAAAAATGGGATCTTTGTATATCAAGAAACTTATATAAAAAGATCATAGAATGTTTTTATATACTCTGATGATTTTATATGGATAAATCACATTCATTATGTACTTCAATGATTGTGAGGTCTTTACAACCTGATAAAGACCCATTTAAACCTCGAGTGATTAGTGAAGAGAGTGATGAAGAACTACTTAGTCCAGAAGTACCATATCTTAATGTCATAGGAGCACTAATGTATCTTGCTAATCACACATGTCCTGATATATCATTTGATGTTAATTTATTAGTAAGATAGAATTCTTCACCAACACGGAGACATTGGAATGGACTGACACATATTCTCCATTACATTAGAGGCACTAGGGGTGAGCAAAGAGCGAGCGGGGCTGCCCCATGAGGTAACCCGTGGCTCGCCCATTAGGGGATACACGGGTACGGGTTGCCCGTACCCATGGTGCAACCCGTTTAGACCCGTACCAACGGTAACAAGTTACCCGTGCCACACAACCCCTTCGACAGAACAGAAAGCTTTCAGTCAACCAAAAACTAACAACATACACTCAATAAAAACTCACAATCACCGTTTACTTGCTGAGATCTGCGAATCAATGTTAGGATTGTATTAAATCCTAGAGTAAGGGGGAAACATTCAAGAACCACAGAAATCACTCTAGTAAAGAAAAGTAAGGGCGCAAGAAAACAGAGAAAAATGAAAGCCAGTAGCAGAGGAAAAAGAGATCCCTTGCTTCTATTTCTGCTGAGTGCTAACAAATGAAAGCCAACCAGCAACATTTCATATTCAATGATTCAAAATTAATCCAAAAACAACATTTCAAATTCAGATCCAAAAATCAAATAGTTCAGATTCAACATTACGGGAGTTGAGCGGTGGAGTTGGAGGCACGGCATGGAGTGGAGGTGGAGCACTGAAGCTTGGAGGCACCGCACGGTACTTGGGGCTGCGAGTTGTGACGGATGGTTGGCTGGTGGCGATTGGCGAACGGTGACGCTAGAGGGCTGGGGCCTTGAGGGTTGGGGATGGTGGCTGCGATTCGTGAGTCCTTCTTAGTTGGCTGGTGGGCTGTGGCGACGGTCAAGGGCTGGGGCTGGTGGCGACGCTCGACTGGTGGAGATTGGCGAGTCCAATGGATGTGATTTCGTGATCGCGGCAACCTCGGCGTTCTCCGGAGCCTCCTCCTCGCAGTTGTTGCCTCTGCCACCGGAGACCTTCTTCCTCTTCCTTGTCGTTCTCCACCGCCTCATCCTCGCGTCTTCCTCTTCCTCCTTTCCTCGTGAGTTAGCCGGACCTTATTATCTCACAATGAGGGAGGACCCAGGAGGCAGCGGGTGAGGATGAGTCTGGAGTTATGGGCTGAGTGTTTTTTTAATTTAAGTACAGGAGTGTGGAGTAAAGTGTGGACTGGGCCTTAGACTTTCTAGAATGGGATTGGGGGATGCAGTGATCCATAAGGATTGAAAAAAAAGGTAAACGGGATCTAATGGGCGGGGACGGGCACCCCGTGAGTGAACCCGTGTCCCGCCCCGTTTATGCGTCACCCCGCTCGTGACGGGTTGCAATTGGGCGGGTTTAAACGGGTTCAACAGTTACGGGTTAAGGGTGGGGCGGGCTTTTTTACTCACCCCTAAGAGGCACTACGGATATGGGGATATTCTACTCAAATAAATCCAAGCACGAATTGGTTGGCTATGTAGATGCTGGATTTTTGTCTGATCCACATGATGGTAAATTACAAACTGGCTACCTATTTACATGTGGAGGTATAACTATTTCATGACGATCTATGAAACAGTCTATATCACCCACATCATCTAACAATGCTGAAATTCTAGCAATCCATGAAGCAAGCCAAGAATGTGTTTGGTTGAGGTCAATAATACATCAAATACGTACGACTTGTGGATTATCTTTAGGAAGAATGATTTCAACAATCCTATATAAGGATAATGCTGAATGTATTGCCCAACTAAAGGAAGGGTACATCAAGGGTGATCGAACAAATCATATTTCACCGAAATTCTTCACCCGTGATCTTCTAAGGGATGGTGAAATTGATATTCAACGTATCCGTTCGAATGAGAATCTTACAGATTTATTCACCAAGTCTCTTCTAGGTGCAATCTTTCAAAGGCTTGTCCATGGCATCGGTCTTCACAAACTCAGAGATCTTAAGCGATGTCGTCATGAGGGGAAGTCGATACACGCTGTACTCTTTTTCCCTTATCTAGGTTTTGTCCCATTGGGTTTTCCTAAAAAGGTTTTTAATGAGGCAACTCTGAATAGTGTATCAATGAATTGTGTACTCTTTTATTTGGCTAGGTTTTTGTCCCACTGGATTTTTCCTAGTTAAAGTTTTTAATGAGGCACATTCATAATGGACATCAAAGGGGGAGTGTTATAAATACATTGTAAGAATGGATGTCCATACCTCTTGATTTCCTAAACCATAAATACAATACATGAATTATTGTTAAGAAACTAAAGAGGTATTCATTGTAAAAAGTGTAACAATGTATGTACAAAGAGTCATAATGTATATTCATTCGTATTGATTGTATTATTTATTGCTCATGACCCTTGGAGGTCATGCTTAGAGGCCTATAAATAGGACCATGTACATGACATACTTGATACACAAAAAGTGAATAGAATTCCTCTCAAAACTCTCTCATTCCTCTCTAAGTTTTTTTCTCTTGTCTATTTATCTTTAATTTACAACCGTCTTAATAATTTATATTCGTTACTTATGGAAAGTTATATTTATTAATTATTAATTAATGTAAAATATATAAATGGACCGTCGAGAATAGAATAGACGGCTTTGCAACCCACATAATCTCATCCTTCTCATCCAAAGCTGAAAAATGGCACAGGCTCTTACAAACTCCTTTCTCCAGGGAAAACCTATCGTTCCGGTTCGGCGAGTCTACGCCAACAATGTATCGGCGAATTCCTTCAGAGCCCTTCTTCTTCTTCTTCTTCTTTGTTTTCTGAAATTCAATTCAGTTTAAATCATTGAACTCTTTCAGGTGAGGAGCGCAGGGGTAACTTCAGTGACTTGCAGGAAGAAGGACATACACCTACAGTTTTACGAAGACGCGAAGGTGTACTGCAATGGAGAGCTGGTTATGACTACTGGAGGGACTCAGAAGGAGTATGCGGTGGATGTGTGGTCCGGCAACCACCCATTCTACCTCGGCAACCGATCGGCCGTCTTAGTGGATGCCGACCAGGTAGAGAAGTTCCGGAAGAAGTTCGGTGAGCTGTCTCAGATTATGGAGATTCCAGTCCTCAAAGGAGAGATTGTCCTCCCTTCTAGGCGTAGGGGGATTTCTCCCAAGGGAGGCAAGAAGAAGTAGACGATACCGTAATACGCACGCTTCACCTGGTAATTCATGAAAAATCCATGCGTTCATTTCTTGTGGGAGATTTGATTGTTCAGTACACAAAATAGACGCCTGTGTACTCTTTGTTATTTTGCTACAATAGTTTCTTTTTATTAGTTTGGCGGTCCCATGTATGTGACTTACCTTTAGCTTTGTGAATGAGACAGTTAAATTGTTCTGTCCAGATGATGTTTATATAGCTTCTTGGACTCCTGGTTCTCCATATTGAACTTGAAAGAAGAAAGCACAGTCTAGTGGTTTGATGTGGAGATTAGGGTTCAAGCTTGCATTCAGAAGCATAAAATTTGCTTCTGACACAGGACATTTTCTTGATCCTATCCAAAAGATTGTAATGCTTTGTTTGTATATTCATTCTTCTTCTTTATTCTGTTCAAACTTGTTATGCCAAGGAAATTTCATTTAAGAAGAACAATCAAAATAGATTGGTTCTGAAATGCAATTTTTCCCTGCCAGCAACGTTACAAATCCTAATATCATACTCAATGAACTATTCTGCATGAATAAAACCTGAGGTATGACCAATAAAACAAGTATGCCAAAGATGAAGAGTTGAAGGCGGTGTAAAGACATCTGGAAACATAACATTTTTACGTCATTTTTAGTTCAAAAACCCAGATGATACCTCGTGTAGATTTTCCTTGGTAGTTTTATCTTGCTTTTGTTCCCTGATGATGATTCTTCATTTTAAGGAGGAGCAACACGATCATTGATGCGAATTTTCAGTTGAAGAAAACCAAAACTTTATTTGAAAGTTTACCCTTTTGTACCTTAATTTGAAAGAAGACTTGAATCTTTAACACAAGCTGACGCAGTCGTAAATAACTCTGTGCTTGCAAATTTTTCCTAGCTAAGCGGATGAAGGTTTACACATTGTCGAAACGGAATTTTTCCCAACTATTATTTTTTTTACTAAGCATAGTTATATGTACCTTTTTATTAGCGATAATTTTAAGATACTAAACACGGACACCTTTGGCTTTCTATATTGTGAAGGGATTAGTTATTTTTGGCTTGTGCTAGATCCAATTTTAGTTGGTTTTTCCCAGGTATTATTACTACAGCAATAAAGGTGGAATAATACTAATATCCATTGAATGGGACAATGACATTATTTTAAAGGGCGTTGATCCACTAAATTAGTAAGGTTAATGATTCAATTTTTTATGGGAGCATAATGATTTTCAAAACAAAAGTTGTAAGCTTTTATCACATTGCTCGCAAGCTGGGGGGAAAAGGATTTAATATATATATATATATATAGACACACACTTGGAACAAGTACGAAGATTGTTGATGGAGGGAAAAAAATGTCCAGACGCAAAACGGGTGACTTTTTGTCTTTATCCTAAAGGCAGATTCTTTCGAAACAGAGGACAGGTCCGTGAGGGGGAGATTAATAAACGACGCGTAGTCGTTGCCGTTTTGAGGGACTGCGGCGGCAACTGAATTGCATTGGGGCTATGTTTAGTTAATTTACCGCGCAAGACATGTACCGGACTAAGACAGTTTATGTTCATCACCTCTCGAAAGTTCCACACTCTTCTGGTCCTTTTGGAGAAATGCGCACCTTCCAGACAAATCTTTACCTTCGTCAATCGCCCAATCGGTATAGCTTCAACTCTAATTATATCCCTCTATCGTTTCCCGTTGTCCATCGCACCTAATAGCAAAACAACAGAAGCGAAGCTTCAGGGACGACCCATAGAAGGGAGAATTTGCGTAATCTCTTTCCGAAGTTTTAATCTACAGAAGACGAAGAAGTATGGGTGTGGACTATTATAAGATTCTGCAGGTTGACAAGAATGCCACTGATGAAGATTTGAAGAAAGCTTACCGAAAGCTTGCCATGAAATGGCACCCCGATAAGAACCCAAACAATAAGAAAGAAGCTGAGGCCAAGTTCAAACAAGTCTCAGAAGCCTACGAGGTAAGGCTAGTTGTCGGTTACTTCCTTCACTTTAAGAACATTCATCAACGGTTTGTCAATGTTGTTCAGTCTGTGTTAGCTCTTCCATTTACTAAGTGATTCCTTCCTTAACTTTAATAACGGCTACCAAATGTTTGATGATGTTACTAAGATTTTCTAAATTTCCAATATCTG
>JANTPZ010091065.1:0-10079 GCA_025593235.1 Vachellia pachyceras | reverse complement strand
GATGTGAGAGATCAATGAGAGTAAAAATCTTTTTGCATGATTAAGCATAAATCCCAAAAGCACCCTTTATATGTATTAATTAGTACATTATTTTTTATGAAAGTAATTAATCTTGTATTTTTTATATTCATCCGATTCTTTGTTACCAGTACAATACTATATATAATTTATTATTCTATTTTTATGTTTTTTACTTATTATCCAAACAATTATCGTTGTCTTATCCAAAAACATGTAAGGGTATTTTTGTCTTTTAATACTACATAAAGGATTATCACATGATTAACCATTAATATTGTGTGTTAGTCGGATATAATGGAATCCAAAATGGCGGGTGGGTCGGTGAGAGTGTGATTTGATGGCCCATTTGGTGGGACCACTTCTTTAATCTTCTACTTATCAGACACGTCGCCCACCTTAATTAAAAGGAAAAAAAGCAGATCGCTTTCACATTTATTTTATTTTTTGAATGAAACATACATTTCATTCCATAGCTCCATGGTAGCATAACAAAAAAATTACTAAGTTTTCTCTAAGCAAAATTGGAGATAAATCCTCAATTAAGTTTTCACAAAAGAGTAAATGTGTAAAGTGGAATAATATGTAACTGAGTTTTTTATCTATGCAATTAGACTTTCAGGATATGCAAATGAGCTTCCATAATATACAACTGATCTTCTACAAATATGTAATTGAACTTTCCAAATATGCAAGTGAACTTCCAAAAAGGTGCAAATAGCAAAGTGAAAAAAATATATAACTGAACTTGCTACATATACAACTGGGTTTCCAAGATATACAAATGAGCTTGAACCATATGCAAATAAGCTTCCATGCATGAAGGTGCGTAAATGCAAATATGTAACTGAGTTTTTCAAATATGCAAGTAATCTTCACAAATGTGCAAATAGTAAATTATAAAATATGCAACTAAGCTTTCTACATATGCAACTGAGCTTTCTTGAATATGTGAGCTTTTCACAAAGGTGCATAATGGTAAATATGCAACTGAACTTTACAAATATGCAACTGAACTTATATATACAATTGTGCTTTTAAAATATGTAAGTGAACTTACACCATATGCAAATGAGCTTCCATAAATGTGCATAATGAAAAATATGCAACTAAACTTCCCAAATATGTAAGTGAACTTTCACAAAACTGTAAATATGTAAAGTGGAAAAATATGTAATTGACATTTTAAATATTGCATCATTTAACAGTTTTAACAGATATAGTGCTTTTGAAAAGATATTTTAAATACAAAAGCACCATTCAACCTAAAAGTAGCATTGTATATGTATAATATGAATTAATATATCCTCTATAATTGACTATTACTTATTTTCTTAATTAAGATGAGATTATATCGATATTTTTATATAATTTTATTATATAGTAAACTCCATAATTTGATTATTATTTTTTATTATTGAATACCGATCCTGTGATGTGCTGGGGATAGATTTGCTTTTCGTTGAAAGTGAACATTCCTTTTTAATAACTAGTAATATCTTTTTTTTTTCCTTTTTTTTTGGTGAAAGCAACATCTAATAATTATTCAGAGAAAGAATTAACTTTGTGTGTTGTTCCTATGATGCCAAAAAAAACCTTGAAAAGTAAGCACTTTGAGTGGCTTTATGAATAATATTAATCTCTGATCAATTTTTATTAATTTGTTTGAATCATACAGTAAGGCTGTAGCTGTCGATGCCTCATTAGATGTAAATAGTTTCTATATTATCTTATGATCATAAATTAAATATTAATGATCGTTTAAAAATGCTTCAAAAAAATTCAGTTTATTAGAGAATTGTTTGTTTCATGATCTTAATAATCAACGTCAGTCTAATAATCTTCAAGGAAAAATTGGTGTGATATAAGGATCATTCCAGTAGTATTTCTTCCGTTTACCATTTTAGACTGTGAATGAGAGAAGTACTTTTACGCAAGTCGAGGTAAATACGTGAATGGGATTATTTCGTTTTGCGGAAAAATACTGTTAAATGTGCATTTAGCTTTTCCAAACGTTGTCAGAAACAAGCCAATTAACTAGTCAACAACTTTCTAAGAAAAACTTTAAACCACTTAACAACCTTTCAACTTTAACCCAATTTAATATATATTATACCCATGAGAACTAACTAAGTCAACAGTGATAATAAATGGTAAATATGCATATTTACATGAAAAAATAATAAAGTGCCTTTAAATAGGATAAAAAAACATATTTTCTCTCGCCGTATAAATTTAATTACAGAAGTGTTAAATAAAGCGATATCATTTTGAAACTTAGACCATATACGTACCATGGATTAAATAAACACTAAGGCGGGTAGATAGTCTTTTAATTTACATTAAATTTTAATTTAATTCCTTTATTTTAAAATGTGTACTTTTAATATTTTAAATTTAATACTGTTATTTTTATTTAATTAAAATGCTAACCCGACTTGCCTAAAAAGATATGTTTAAATTTTAATTATAAAATAGAGAGAGAGCGTTGAATTGCAAAGCTAAGGAATATACTCATACAACCATCCAAAATCTAGGCCTATGCACTAGGCATTAATAATTATGCCTCTCCTTCTATAAAATGTTATTTTCTCCTTCACACATTCCCTTTCAAACTAAGATCTTATTTATAATCTATTATTTGTGTTATTACAATTTCTTTTCTTCTTTTTAAATACATTCCACATGCATCAATACACACACATACATGTGTAGGAATTACAAATAGATATTATATGTATAAACAATCTTTTTTATAAAAAAATTAATATTGGTTAACTTAATTATTTATAAAAAATACTCTTTGATTTTTAACATGAAAACTACTTAACTAATTTAAGTAGATTGAGAAAATAAAATAAATTTATTAATTAGAACAAGTATAATACGATATTTCTAATTAAAATATTACCATACCATTAGGTTATATATTAGTTCATAGGTTATTCAGTTTAAAAAAATGGTAAATAACCAAATTCAACGTGCAAATAGCTTTTCTATTAAGGACTATAGTTAATATATTAATTTATTTAAAGTATTCGTTTTATTCATTTGTATAAGATCTATAGACTTGAGGTATAAATTTACTAAAAAAGTTTTTTTATAAGCAATGTAGCACCATTCTTTTAAAAATTAATATTAACAGTTAAACATTGACATTAACTATTAAAATTTTTAACTATTGCTCCATCTTAAAATTTTAGGATAATATTTCTTTAAAAAATACTTTTTAACATTGTTCATAACAAAAAGATCCTTACAGCAAATTTTCATCATAACCCTAAACACAAGGAGGGGGGGGGGGGAGAGAGATATGACATGAGGGGAACAAGTGGAGGAAGAGATTCCATTATGGTTGTTTCTTGTGGGATACTGTATCTTAGGTTAGGTATGGACCACTCTATCTCTTAAATTATTCACATTATAATACTCCAACGTGGACATTTAATGTTATTGATTATTACTATTACTAATTGCTGACACAATAAGCACGTTCAACAGTATTTTTCTGTAAAATGAAATAATTACATTCATACATTTACCTCGTAAATGGTAAAAGTACTTATCCACCGTTTTCTCAAACGGATCCAATAATATTCATACCATTTCATTCTTTTTAAATAATTTTATCACCACCTTGTTTAATTTTCTAAGTTGCAACTTATACTTTTTCTCTAAGAGAATTTATTATATAATTTTGGATATACTTAAATTCAAAGGAATGATTTCAATTCTGAATATAGTTTCATCATTTTAAATTAAATATTTTCTGAAAATACCTTACAATTTGGCACAATATAATATAATATAATTCACTCCACTGTAAGTAATATTCAAATCTAAAACATAATATTTTTTGGGGACAAGATTTCGATGTAATTACTTATATCCATTAAATCCAATCCTCCAATTAAAAATTTTCATATGGATTTTTAACAATAAAATTTCACATTGATAAAATTTTAAAATTCTATTGGACATAATAATAAAGAATAACATACTACAAAATTTGATTGAAACATTGGATCAAATGAGTGTAAGCAAATGAACTGTATACAAATACAATTTAACAATCGGTTCAGTGATTTACCCCAATCAAAGATCGGAGTTTCTCATAAATCATAAAGTCGTGTATATTTGATTAAAAAAAAAAGAGTCACAACTCACAACGGCTATGTTGGGCAATAATGCAATATGCACTTTTGAAAAGCCACGTGTCCTGAAATAGTTGAAGATAGGTTCCTATTACTGGGACGTAACTTGTCACGGGGCCATTACCCTATCCTCCAAAAGACGTCTCGTGGGGTGTGCAGCGCGCCCGCTTATATAGCCCAGCACCCTCCAAAGCATCTCCGATGTGGGACTTTGACATTCACCCCAGCCAATCCGCGAGCGACCTCGCCGCGGGGCCCACCGACAACCTCGCCGGCGTCCGGAGGGTCCACCAAAGACCGAAGGCTCAGGGCTGGCTCTGATACCACTTGTCACGGGGCCATTACCCTCTCCCCCAAAAGACGTCTCGTGGGGGTGTGCAGCGCGTCCGTTTATATAGCCCATCACCTTCCTAAACTTCTCCGATGTGAGACTTTGACAAACTGCATTGGATCATAACTCCGAGCTCCATTGATGTCAACGGCTGCTTTATCCAATATTCATTATCCATCTCAGTTAACCTTTTCTGGTCGGAGAGATTATTTCCCTCCAACTTGTTAGAGTATGACACGTATCTAGAAAGAGATTCCTTCCCGTTTTTTTTGGGCGGCAGTAAATCATAAATATATATATATATATATTACTTTGATCTACCATTTACTGTTGTTTCTTTTTGGACATCCACAAAAACTCACGTTTAACGTCAGCCGGCCATTTCTTGCACAATTTGCTGCTTATTGTTTGTTTGACCCCAACCTGTTTGCCATATTGCCCCAAAGAGAACAAACGGAAGAAACAAGGGGAGTTCTGTGAATATTGAAGGGAATCTGTGAAGAATCTGTAGGTGTGGAGGGGAGGAGGGCCCACCGCCCCTTCTTCACGTTCATCATCTTCGTTGATGTTTGGGAAGAATTTTTTTCGAACGGTGCACACGTAAATCAATACAAAACCACCTTGAAATCTATAAAAACTATTTTAAAATTTATAAATTTTTTTTAAATTCCGTAAATTCTTCTCGGAATCCGTAAACTCCTTTATTCTAACAGATTTCCAATCACACGCGAACTTCACCAAATCTCTTTTATCTTCTTCTGCACATGGACGGAACAAACACCCTGAAATTTTGTTCTTTGGAAGTTGGATAATTCATTCAATTTCCCATTTTTTAATTGTAAATCTTGTTTTGGAGTGCACCTGATAATAGTGCTCTCAATAATAAAACACCCAGATCTGCTATTATTTTACCCTTACTGATGTTCCTTACAAATAAGAAAGAATTGCATTTAGGTCCCGCGATAGTAAATTAATTACTCTAAGATCCCAAGAGGTTATTAATAACAAGTTGAGGAACACCATTAACAAGTGAAGCAGCTACCATTAGCAATATCTTAAAATCTTAGAGTAATTAATTCATAGCCCAAACTTTAAAGTAATCTCTCTGAAAATAATAATTGATTCCATTAACAATAGGTGGATTCAGAGATTTTAGGAGATATGGGCCTTTTTATCTAAACGTATCTCATCCATTTCATAACATTTCCATTTTACAGCTGTGAAATTCTACCTAAAGTTTATTTCTTTTTCTTTTTTGTTCTGATCAAATATTGTAGAGAGGCCCGCCATTGGGTTTTGGTGGGAACTCATGCAGTGAGGGACGCCATTTGGGTGTCCTGTCAGCTCTTCTTAGCCATCGCTTTTCCTTCCCGTAGGCTGCTTCTATTAGTATCCCCTATGCCAAACTCAAATTTGACCCGCAATAGATTTTCTCTTCCCTAATGCTACTTTTCCTCATCTCTTGTATCACCTTCTTCTTGTTCCTGTTGTCTCTTCCTTCCAAACCTCAAAAACCTTGGACAAGTGATTTGAGATTGATCTCCCTTGCGTTTTGCAAACAGTTATTGTCCGTAAAATCTATCTCTAAGTTGATAACCCATCGTCTCTTTCTGGATTTTCCCTCTCAAATTCCTTCAAGAATGTCCATGATGAAGAAGATGGCCTTCACTTCAAGAGTGGAGAATGTGGAGGATTCGCAAGATTCTTCACTCTTGGACTTGCCGGAGCTGGTCTTGGAATGCATTATTGAGAGGCTACCTCCTTCAGCTCTTTGTCAAATGGCAGGTGTGTGCAGTTCCTTGAGGGAAAGAAGTATCAGCGACTACTTTTGGGAGAGGCACATGAAGCAGAAATGGGGTAGGATTATTGGCAAAGCTGCTTATAGGGAGTGGCAATGGCATATTGCTTCAAAACAAGACATGGGAAGTCCAAAACAGGGGAAGCATAGGGGATTGAGGAGGCTTCTATCTCTTAATTGGTCTTTTTCATGGATGAGATTTAAGGGTGATGTAAATAATAATAGCAGCAACCAACCGAGTTCTTTGCCAGTTGATTCTGCCATGACTTGGTATCTTGCTCTTGAGTCTGGCAATTTCTGGTTCCCTGCTCAGGTTTATAACCGTGAGGTATGTGTATGGCGAATCTCTCTGTGGCTTTTCTGTTAAAAGGTTTACATCTTCCGCGAGACCTGGGAAAATACAAAGAAAGTTTCTTGGAATTTAATTAGATTAGGAGGATTCGTTTTCTCACAAGTTACATTTGTGCTTTTTTTCCGGTTAGAAATTTACATTTACGATGGTACCCACAGATATATAAAGAAGTTTCTTGGATTTTAACTGTACCTGAAGATTTTGTTTGCTCTCAAGTTGCATTCGTGATTTTTCTGTTAAAAAATTATAACCACCCCGGGATGGGCACAAAACTGAAATAGAAAGTTTCTTGGATTCTTGCTCAATTTAGAGGATTTAGTTTTCTCACAAAGTTACATTCGTGATGTTGGTTGTGTAGAATGGTCATGTTGGATTCGTGTTATCTTGCTATGATGCTGAGCTGAGCTATGATCGTCACACAGACACCTTCCAGGCCTGGTAATTAGAACTTTTCTTTTTGTGATCATTCATTTGTTAATTTCATAGTCTACAATGATGTGTGTGATAAACTTCCTGATAAGATGTGGGAAGAGTTTGCACAAGGAAAACATGATAAGAGAAAGAAAACATGAATTTGGATCTGGTGGTACAATTTAATTATTGATATTGTCTTACAGGTATCCTCCTCATGGAAGAAGGACAATTGCAATAGAGAATGGCATCGCATGGGAAAGACTAAGAGCTCCGCCAATCGATACTCCCCCTCACGATCTTCATATTTCTGACTGTTTGAACGATTTGCGTCCTGGTGATCATATAGAGATTCAATGGAGGAGAAACAAAGAATTCCCTTATGGTTTGTTCCTCTCTCCATCTTGGTCTTCTAGTTCTCCTATTCATTACTGTGGTTGGTAAAAGCTGCGGTACCAGTAAAAGAACAATTTAAACGTATCGAATAAAAGATTATCATTGGTAGGGGGAAGGATAAAGGGTACAGAATGCGGGGGCATAGTCAATTAGTCTTTTCTTCTGGAGAAGTAAAAGGTAAGGTAAAGGGGGCTGATTATATCGAATATTTTTAGCCCAGAACAAAATGCATTTCTACATTCAATCTTATTTATGCATTTTGATCTTTTAGGGGGAAGGGGGAAATGGTTTTAGATTGTTAGGAAGCTCATACATTTCTTCTTGGTAACATATGCAGGGTCAAAAAGTATTGGCACTTCCATTTACTCATCATGTTAGATTTTGTTAGTTTAGAAACCGCATTGCGTCAGAGATTTTCAGACCATAGCTTCCATGTACTTTTGTTTTAGGGCCTGTTTGTCAGTGCAATTAATCTTTTAATGTAGTTAACATATAACTTAATTTTGTGTTTGGTCCAGTTTATCTCAACACTTTTAACAACATTATTAGTATGGGTCAAACACAAAAAAATAGAAAGGAAAAGTTTATTGTTTTCTTTAAGAAGTTTTATTTTTGCACAGCCGAACAGCTACTTGTAATTGTGGTGTATGTTCTGCAGAAATGGAATTGCATCATCGACCTTAAATTAATTGGCTCATGACGAGATATACCTTTCTTGCAGGCTGGTGGTATGGTGTTGTTGGTCACTTAGAATCATGTGATGGGAATGCACATTACTGCCGTTGTCATAGTAGTGGTAAATTCATCTCATTTCCATGTTAGATGATTGTTATAATCATCCATTTAATTGATGTTCTTTTCCTCCTTTAAAATAGAATCATACCCTGTCTATGATTATCCAGCGTATCACTAAAACGATATGGTTTTACTGCATTATAGTTGATTGTAGCAGGGTGTAGATGAATTATAATTTTTTAAGAACCAACTGGGTATAATTTGTGCAGAAGCAGGATATTTCTGCCTTTATGGTGATGAGAAAGAAAGGATTAAGTGAAGTTGAAGTTTCATACATACATATTAAAAACTATAATTTTTTTTTTTTAAATTATGGAGTACATAAAGGGAAGAAGTGACATAAAAATTTACTTTGATGGAAGAGACCAGAAGTTAGGCTATTTTATTTTCATGGTTTTAATATATTAAACGTGGACCACCTGTTATGCTATTGGAATGGTCCCCTGGACATATCATGGTCAGTGTGTCATCATTGCCACCAACACATCGATAACTTATGTCTCAGTGGATTCTATAATGGCCAACTTTGCTAAAAGAACTCAATTTCCCTTACAAGTTTCTGTTTCAAATCTAGTAGGAATCTTTATGCTACGTTGGGCACTGGGGTGGGCTACTCTAATTATTAAACCTCCAACTTCTGTTTCTATTTTTCTGATCTTCTCTGTAAGGTGGCCATGATTGCCCGCGACCTTCTGTTGAGGTATTCCGTCCCAACAGATAACAATAACATCACAAGTAAGGTTAATATTGGAAACCAGTCCTCGTTCATCTGTTAGGTAGGGATACAATAATAGAGAACATATGTACTAATAAAAGTATAATACATGGAAGCATTTCTTCTAGTCAACAGCACCTTATTGGGCTTTTTCTAGAAAGCACTTCCATATAGTTCTAATCTGTTAGTAAATACTTAAGTTTTATGCCTTTGCAAAGAATATCATGTGTGCAAAACAATTCCATTCTCAGTGAGATTGTTCTTATCTCTCTGCCTCAACTCTTATTTCATTGGAAAAACTCCCTTTGTCATGTTCCTATGTCACATGGTGGAATTCTGTTTATTGGTTCCTTGGATAGGCATGAAAATGGTAACTCTTGCATCTTTTCAATGGGGCCCTCTAGGAATTGTGTTTCCTAAATGGTATCATACATGATCTTAGTGGAATTTTGTGTTTCCCAAAAAACATGGCCATGGCATGTGTGATTTTGTTTGAAACTGCGGTGGGAATGGCTGCTGTGTGGATAGGCCCCACCTTCATTGAGGATAGGTTTCAATCCCCACATCGGTGAGAAGTGTGTGTGTTTCTTGTGTAGGTAAATAAGATATTCTGCCACTTGGATAACACGCGTTAGATAGTTTTCCCATTTGTTGCTAATCCAAGAAAAAAAACGAGTTTAGTGGAATCTCTACTCTTAAAAACTTATTTCTCCTTCAGATTCTTTCTTTCTTTCTTTGTTTTTTTTTTTTGCATTGGGATTATTTCATTCTGGTGTTTTTTCAAGTGATACATTTGTTACTTTTTTGTTGTATTGTGGGCAAACTGTCTAACCACCGTAACCTTTCGCTAAAATATCGTGTCATCTTGTCATAACTAGTATGAGCAATCTGCCTGCAATGAATTTATTTGGAATCAAACAATTTTCCTGTTACAAGGAGCTTTTCCTGTTATATAATTTAGTATCTCATAAAAGTGAAGCAATGTCAAGAAAGAAATGCTGGAAATAGGAGAAGGATATCATTTTTCACTTGTGCAAGAGTCATGGCACAAGGCCTTGTAATTGTTATAACTTCTGACGGTTGAAACATAACTTGCTTGATGATGCTGA
>JANTPZ010091064.1:0-21111 GCA_025593235.1 Vachellia pachyceras | reverse complement strand
GTGTAACAAGTTAACAAGCGGTTGGAAAAAAAAAAAAAAAACAAGTTACCAAGCGGTTTGGGATCAAAGTCAAGTCAAAAACTCAAAAGAAGACATTTATTTGGAACGCGAAACTTAGTTAGGTTTTGAGTTTTGACCATTTGAATCTATAGCAAGATGCCTTGGACCTAGAATATTATATTATACTTATTCTGTTTTAAAAAAATTTATTTATTCTCAAAAATCACGTTCAACATTATTTTTTTCGTAAAATGAAATAATCTACTTCATATATTTATCTTGACTTACGTAAAAGTACTTCTCTACCGTTTTCTCAAACGGAGTCACTCTCTCCCTTTCAAATATTATTATAAGATTTAATTAAATTTCTTAAAATAACTGAACAAATTGAATAAATTATTTTAAAATATTTATATTTATTATTTTTCTTGATTTCTTATTATAAGAGTTAGTTAATTTTTTAGAGAGATTACATAGATTAAATAAATTACTTATAAAATATTAAGAATGGGAGGAAGTATAATATAATATGATAAGCATTTATATATCATTAGATTATTCATTATATTATAATTTATAGAGGATATAAATTAACTTAAAGAAAAATTGTAATAAAATACTTTTACATATCCCAAAAATTTCTTCTAATTATTTCTTGTATTCAGTAGCATTTAAAATATTTTGATTGAGTAGAATATGAATGACAAATCACTTGAGAAGTATATAAGCATTTCTCCAAAAATTAGTGCCATAAATCTCTTCTCTCTCTATGTCTTATAAATGGCAAGTATATCTTATAAACGGTAACCAAATGACTCTAAGAGGAATTGATATATGGCAACAAATTTATTAATTTATTGCCAGACGACGTTGGTCCAAAAAAAAAGAAAAGGAAAAAATTATTGTTGAGCCCACTCTTTGATGTCTTATCCGAATCTCCCAGCGTTGGCCACCTCAGCGATTGTGATTCCGTTAATGCGGATCAACCGGCCACCAACCCACTAAAAATACTTATTTTCAAAACAACTTCCTTTTTTACTCAATTTTTATAAGATTATAGGCCCGTTTAGTAAATTGTTATAAGCCACTTATAAATGTTTATTCACATAAATCGAGGTAAATATATGGAGGAGATTGTCTCGTTTTGCGGAAAAGCACTATTAAACGTGCTTATGAAAATAAGCCCATGGTTACCAAACAGGCCCTATATATAATTACATAATTCTCTTTCCAATTCAATGTTTTAATAATTTTTTAAAACTAGAATTTAATATTACCTTTTTATAAAAAAATGTTGAAATGAAAAAAGCAAAAAAATATAATATATATTTTTAAAAAATTAAAAACTGGTTAGAAGGGTTAGCATGCCAACCCGGGAGCTCAACCCACCTGACCAGCGGGTTTGTGGAGACTAGCCCGCCCCGCCAGCCCAAACCCGCCACTCAATGACATTTTCCCAACTCTAATCACCAATCATCCAAATCCAACCTAAGGTGCTTGTGAATAGAATTGTGATCCTTGACGGATATAAATATCTATCAAATCAAAATTAAATTAATGGTTTTGTTTCGATCAATATTTTTAAAAGTCAAACGCAGGTTTAACAGTATTTTTCAGTAAAAAGAGCATCCTCTATACATTTACTTCAACTTACGTAAAAATACTTCTCTACCGCGTTCTCAAATGGACCCAATATGAGTGTAATATATCACTCCCAAAATTAATAAATAAGTAGTCAACCGGTCAAACCGGACTGACCCGGTCGACCCGGGCGGTTTGCTGGGGTCGACCCGGTTACCTTTTTTTAATTTTTAAAATATTTTTAAAAAATTAAAATACTTAATTTTTAAAAATTTGAAAAGTAAAAAATTAAAAAAATAGAACCCCTTCCCCACACATGTCTACTGTCGCGTCTGTATTTGGTTATATACTCATCTTTTTAATTATTTTTTAGAAAATGGATGAATTTTTTAAATTTGAAAGTTAAAAAATAAAAAACAGAAGCTTTTACCATATTTATATGTTGATATTTTGTTATGATGAATATTTTGAAACTGTAAATAATGTTGGATAATATATAACATATAAGTACATGATTGATTTGGTAATTATTATTTTATTAGTAATGGTATTTACTATTTAGTTTTTGTAATTTTTAATTTTGGATAGTTTGATTGTGTCAATGTATGATGAAATTTATTTTTAAATTTTTTTATTCCTCACCGGTCTGACCCCCGGTTTGACTCCGGTCTAACCCACTGACCCTTAAGCTACTGCCTTATCCGGTTCCGTCATTGGTCCGGTTTTGATAACCTTCATTAAAATAGAGACCGAGTTTGCAGGAGATTGATGGAAGAAGATTTGAAGTAAATTATGTCACATTTATCCATTCAACATAAAAGATTTTTTCTCGGTGTTTAGAGATATCTTTCTATTAAATACAATCAAATTTAACATATCATTAAAAATTAAATATGATTATATTTTTTAAGAGCGATGTATTATGGTGGCTTCTCTTCTTTGTAGCCACCATCAGTTGTCATACTTTCCCTTGAAACACCAGCATTTTGTGTAGCAAATTATCGATATCGATCCTTCCTTCTTTTTTCCCCTCCTCGTAGCATTTGGTACATTAAACAACTCAGTTGCCTATATGTCATGTTGGTTAGAAAAAATGTTTTAGTTTAAGTCAAATTCATCTCACATGCTTACCTCATATATTGTAAATCGTATTGAAAAATGTAACTTTCATTGCTAATTCAAAAGAATGCCATAATTATAAGAGATTTACCAAATTTTTTCATGAAAATCGTGAGTTATTAATAATATGTATATGGTTAAAAGCAACTTACTTCCATAATTTATCTATTCACTTTAGGCACGCGCGGGTGACGAAGAAGATGGCAAATCAAAGGATGAAATAAGAAGAACATTTGATCTTTGAAACCTTTTTGAATGTGATTGAAAATTAGTTTCCACAGATATTGATTTTCTTTATGTGCTGGAGAATTGGTTGTTGCTGGAATTTGGGTACTTGAAAGGTTTGCTAACAAGGTGTTAATTAGCCATATCAACGGGAAAATACTGAAATAGCTGATCATCTTGTGAAAGTCTCTCACTAGTTAGGATCTAACTTGTATGATCAACCCTCCAATTGAGTGAGGGTTGTTTTGGAGGGATCGATGTGTATTTTAACACGATGTAATCCTTAACAAGTAATGATGCTCACTTTCTGCTAAAAAAAAGGTTTGCTAACCAAATTAACGTAGTCACTGAAAAATTCTGGTTTTCGTTTTCCATTATCTGATCTTCAGTTAACCAAACGGCATGTGGAAAGTTGCACTTTGTACTTTGGTTAAAAAAAATCGAGAGAAAATTACAGCTTTCCCATCCGTGTAATCTTGACAGCCTTGATCAATAACGATTAACGAGCAAACGACGACGACCCGGCGAAGGAGGCTGGCGGGCATGCCTATTCGGCCGAGTTTCGCAACCTATATAACCATGGTTGTTTAAATTCAATTATACGCCCTATCTTCGCAAATATCACAGTGAAACCTGCACCCACATGGATCCTCCGATCCAAATACCTGAACAACTCTCTTCATTTCCTCCCCCGCATTTTGTTCCCTGCCCTCCCCAACAAAACCATAATGTTTTCCCTGACCCTAATGCTAAGTCGGTCCCAAATTTCCCAAATTTAGCTGAAAACCCTAACCCTAGTTTAAATCAATATCTTTCTTTCTCGGTGCCCAAGAAGAGAAGGCGTGGCAGGCCCCACCGGAGTCCGGCTTCCTTTCGTGTTCCCGTATTTTTCAATGGAGCTATGAATGGTAATAACAATTATCTCTCCCCTTACGGTTCTTCTTCTTCCACCTCAGTTTCAGTTAATCCATCGGGAACAAGGCCTGTCCCGGATGTATCTGATGAGATTATTGTGATAAACAAGGAACCTAAAGCTGAGGCCTTGATTGCTCTCAGTGCTGGTTTTCCTGCTGATTCACTTACTGAGGAGGAAATTGATGCTGGTGTTCTCCCCGTTATCGGAGGTATCGAACAAGTTAATTACACTCTCATTAGAAACCACATTATTGCTAAATGGCGTGAAAACGTTACGAATTGGGTCACTAAGGAAATGTTTATTGATTATATACCTCAACACTATCACCCCCTTTTGGACTCGGCGTACAATTACTTGGTCTCCCGTGGATATATCAACTTTGGAGTTGCTCCTGCTATAAAAGAGAAAATTCCAGCTGAACCCAGTAAACCAAGCGTTATTATTATTGGCGCTGGCCTTGCAGGGTTGGCTGCTGCACGGCAGCTAATGCGCTTTGGGTTTAAAGTGACGGTTTTGGAAGGTAGGAAACGTGCGGGTGGGCGGGTTTATACAAAGAAAATGGAGGGAGGGAATAGGGTTTCTGCAGCTGCAGAATTAGGGGGCAGTGTTTTAACGGGTACTCATGGGAATCCTCTTGGGATTGTGGCTCGGCAATTAGGTTATACGCTTCACAAGGTCAGAGATAAGTGTCCTCTTTATAGTGTGGATGGAAAGCCAGTTGATCCGGACATGGATATGAAGGTAGAAGCTGCTTTTAATCGATTACTAGATAAGGCAAGCAGGCTTCGAGAGTTGATGGGTGATGTCTCTGTTGATGTGTCTCTTGGTGCTGCACTGGAAACATTTAGACAGGTTTATGGGGATGCAGTGAATGATGAGGAGATGAACTTGTTCAATTGGCATCTTGCAAATTTGGAATATGCTAATGCTGGTCTACTATCAAATCTATCACTGGCATTTTGGGACCAAGATGATCCATATGACATGGGTGGGGATCATTGCTTCTTGCCTGGAGGAAATGGGAGGCTGGTTCAAGCTTTATCTGAGAATGTGCCTATTTTATATGAGAAAACTGTACATACTGTTAGATACGGTAGTGATGGAGTGCAAGTTATTACAGGAAATCAGGTCTTTGAGGGTGATATGGCATTGTGCACAGCCCCTCTAGGGGTATTGAAGAAAGGTTCCATTAAATTTATTCCTGAGTTGCCTCAGAGAAAGCTTGATGGAATAAAAAGATTAGGCTTTGGTCTGCTCAACAAAGTCGCCATGCTCTTTCCCCATGTGTTCTGGGAGACAGATCTGGACACATTTGGCCGCCTTTTTGATGATCCAAGTCATCGTGGAGAGTTCTTTCTGTTTTACAGCTATGCAACAGTTGCTGGCGGCCCCTTGTTGATTGCATTGGTAGCAGGGGAAGCTGCCCATAAGTTTGAGAGCATGCCCCCTACAGATGCAGTTACACGAGTGCTTCAAATTCTCAAGGGTAATTATTACTATATCTGCACTGCCTAAATGTTCAGCTTTATTAACAAGATGTTGCCAATTTAACATCAAATATATTATCCAGTTTGCCTGCATCAGACTGAAATTTCATTTGCAAGTTGCATTGAGCAAAGTTTATTATTTTCTTGAATGTCAGGCATGTCATTTTTTAAAATATTTTTGGTGTAAGAAAGGGGCAAAGCTCAGGTTACAAATTACAAATAAACTCTACGTGGGATCCCAGGCCCTTTCCTAAGAATATTAGAAACTGCACTTGGAGGCATCTCCCATCTCCTAGATATCATGTTACGATATTGCTCTATAAATTGTTTAATGCTACACTTTTAACACTAACTAGATATCTTTTTCTGTGTGATGCATATGATAGATAATAATTTAATAGTTTTTGAAAGATTGTACTTATTTTCCTAGCCTTTAAACCCTGTTGAAATGTGAAAAAAATTGAAGGGATTAAAAAAAGTTGCTCAAAACTCAATGAAATTTGCGGAGAAAGATTGCAAGAATAAAATATATTGCCCAGAGCCTCAGGGTAGCAACAGTATTTTTGAATCATAACTACTGTGGTTCTCTATAGGTTTTGTTAACTTATATCGATAATGATAATTGTAAATTATTACTTAAAAAAGTGAGTTGTTTTTATCTCTGAATCGTGTTCCATTCTGATAACCTTAAATTTTCTTGATGTGTTGACTTTTTGGGGTAATAAATATTTCATGAAACTAACTGCTTTAGATGTGTGCAGGTATCTATGAACCAAAAGGAATCAATGTCCCTGAACCTATTCAAACTGTCTGTACTAGATGGGGTAGCGATCCATTCTGCTTTGGTTCTTATTCAAATGTTGCTGTTGGAGCTTCAGGAGATGACTATGATATTCTAGCTGAAAGTGTGGGAGATGGAAGACTATTCTTTGCTGGGGAGGCAACCACAAGGAGGTATCCTGCTACTATGCATGGGGCTTTTCTTAGTGGTCTAAGAGAAGCTGCAAATATGGCCCACTATGCTAATGTTCGGTCCCTTGGAATAAAGGTTGATAGGACTCCTTCAAATGCTCATTCTTGTGCCTCCATTCTTACAGATTTATTTAGAGAACCTGATATAGAATTTGGGAGCTTTTCAGTCATTTTTTCCCAGAAAAGTGCGGATCCCAAGGCTCTAGCAATTTTAAGGGTGACATTTGGTGAGCCAAAGAAGAAGGCTCATGACCTTTTAAAACAAGATCAGCAGCACTCGAACAAATTACTTTTCCAGCAGCTTCAGTCTCATTTTAATCAGCAGCAGCAGCTTCATGTCTACACTATGCTATCAAGGCAACAGGTTCTTGAGCTAAGGGAGGTAAGAGGTGGTGATGAGATGAGAATGAATTACCTTTGTGAAAAACTGGGAGTAAAGCTGGTGGGAAGAAAAGGGCTGGGACCTACTGCTGATTCTGTCATTGCTTCAATTAAAGCTGAGAGGGGCAATCGCAAGCCCATTTCAAAGCCCAATTCAGCCTCCGCAGCTCTTAAACCAGGTATACCATAACCACTTGTTTTCTTACTTTCTCTTTATACTTTGTCTTCTGAACATGCTTAACTGTTAGAGGACTTGATCAGTATTTTTCTTTGTTTGCAAAAGGGATGTCAAAGCTGAAAGCTGGTATCATGAAGCGAAAGATGATCAGGTTTGAGCTGAAATGAGATCAATATTTCAGCACATATAAAATATTGTGCTTCTAATTGATATGAAATTTTAACTTTGTATCCCACTCTGTCAACACAGAAAGGCAAAAGTGTTAAACAAAAGTCATGGGCCTATACCTCCTTCTAGCACAAATTTTGGGGGTGACAAAGTATCAGGAGATGTTAGCATAATGGTTCAAAATCTTCCTGATGTGCTTGGTGCAGGTATTCTCCTTTTACTGGAAAAGAAACATCCCCCTAAATTCTGTCTTCTTTTATGACATTGTTACCCTTTGCAAACACACTTTTCCAGTATGATTATTTCCATAGGATCAATTTTTACGGCAGCATATTATTCTGCCTGTTGCAGTTAGATTTTCTCACTTTTACATTGGGGCATATGCATGTATTTCTAGTATTAGCAACTTATTGAATTGAAAAATAATAATAATAATAACACAACATTAGTGTATGAGTTAACCATGCATTTGTTAATGTTTGTTATTGTACCTAATCTTTTTTCCGCCAGTTCTGCAGTTTTCCAGGATGGAATATGGTACTGATATATAATATATTTCTTTCTAGGAAAAAATTATAATGAAGTGTCAAAGCAGTGAATGAATGGCTTTTCATGGCCAAGAGGTGAGAGTAATCAAACTACTCTGAATTATGAGAGAATTATGTGCATGAAATATTTCTTTTATTTTCTGCTTTAAAAGAAGCTAGTACCATGCCATTCAATAGGAAGTGCAAATACGCATTGAACTTATGCCTTTATATAAACAAAATTTTCATCTCGAATAGCATGAATAATAATCAGTGAGAGGAGTGTATTCAGTTAAGATATAACTTCATTTTCTTTAAAAAATGAAACCCTTTCATGAAGGTGAACTGTGTGAGCTGGAAACTGAATGTCAGTTAATTTTACTTTCTGATGGACCTAGGTCCATTGAGACTTGAGTAAATATGGGAATGGGTGAAAACATTTTGGTTGTTAACAGAGAGAGAAGAAAGTATAGAGAATGATGATATGGATCCCTTTGTGTGGGAGGAAGTTAGTCTACTGTGGGATATCTTGGTAGAGAACTAGCCTCTAAATATGAAAAACTTGTGATTAAAAAAAATGTAGAATCCCTTTGTGGCATTTCTTTTTCTTACAAGAAGAAATTTTATGAAGGAAGGATAATATCATGAGAAAGGAAGAGGATAAGATACCCTAATATTTCATTATTTCGTTATGTCCTCAGTAAAATATTCAATATTTTTAACATTTATGTATAGTAATCTTGTTGTATCAATGAATTCATTATTATCCTTGATTTAGGACCCAAGATATTGGTGGCAATGTTCCAGCACGTTGGTTGTTGGTACAATGTATAACCTTTGTCACAATGGCAGTGGGTTTGTCCGAAGTCTATATCTCATCCCTGATTTGTTGTTTCAAATACGCTGGTGCCATAGTCTTTGATATTGTCAACTGATGGATGCCATGTCATGAATTCTGAACAGAAACTTTCACGTTGTCTTGGTCTCCACAACCACCTTCCTCTGCTGCCCACAGTGGGGTTTCGATGACTACCCAAGAGCTTAACTTGTGAATAAAGCACCAGTGATTGCCTTCTTGATGCTCATTTCTCTTGAAAATCAAGAGATCTCGTCCTGATCCTTGCACTGTGCAACTTTAAGACGGCAGAGAGGGAGAAACAGTTATGAACAAGATTCTCGAATGTGCTTACTGCACTCAAGGAAATATTCTTTCTTTTGAAGTTGAGGATGATTGAGTAGGGTATTAATCTCAAGTTGTGGCATCACTGTTCTTGGATGATATAGCTTGAGTATGTGCCAAGTGCCATCTAGAGTTAGTACCTGTGATTTCGACGCCTTTGGTCGCAAACGATAATTTCATAATGTATGAGATGTCTTTGTACTTGTATCCAGTGAAATTCTTGAGAACGAATGTATATTTCGTGTCATTAGTCAAGATTCTTGATTATTTCCCATGTTAATTGCTTCAACAGCTAAATCACTTGTCTATTTTTAATCCACACATTAATCTTCGAAAACTTTTTGTCGATTGTTGGCGTTACATCAATTTATTATGGTTCTTGTTTTATCAGTAATTATGGTTCTAGTTTTATTAGAAATAAAAAATAATCACTGAAAGTAAAATTTGAAAACACTAATTGCCCAAATACAATGGTAAATTCCCTTCATGAAGTAGTTTTAACAAGGGCTTGTAATGGCAGCAAATAAATTAAGGGTGCTTTGATTGTGTCTCTAGTTTCTACCCATTTTTGTCGTCCTCTCAATATACACCTTGCTCTGGGTCACCTATGTCATGCCTTTACGTGTGAACTTGTCGAGGACACTTGGCTGCCATATTGCTCTGCCCCTGTAATAGGAATTAATGATAATTTTGGTCCTTCAACCTAATTATGATTTTTGCAGCCCTTGATAATACATCTCCACTCACACAAGTCCATTAACATGACTCTCTTTGAAAGCTACTCTTTTTTTGGGGAATTAAAGAGGCATGCACTTACGGCTTAAGATGGAAGGCGAAATTAAACTCAACCTCCCACTTATATTGAAGTTTTCATACCACTTGACTACAAAGGCTTTGCTCCTTGAAAGCTACTCTAAAGTACAAGAATAACTACCAAATACAAATGGTAATGGTACCGATGGCTTAAAATAACCTTATTCAGTTGTTCTCCCTATTCCTCACTCATGGTGTGTGGGGAGAGCAGGGACCATAATAACCCCTCCCTCAAATAGGATAAACTGTGGAGGAAGCAGGTAGCTCAAGTTTATAGGCTACCGGTTCGATGCAACACACATTATAAGGACCAAAAAAGTGAGGAGACAATTTCTCATAGTTCCTCTTGATGAGCTTGTTGTCTGCATGGTAGGATCCTCAACAAGAAAGCATCAGCCACTTCAGAGGTCTGGGTTCAAGAAGGTAAATAGAAAGAAGTTCTATTAAACAAAATAATGCCAAAATTAGAAACATTAATTACCTCAATAAACCACGAAGAATCTCCAAATACAAAGGTAAATGGCAAGTCTGAATTCGACTTGCATCATACTGCTACCATATAGAAGAGATACATGCAATGAAACGGCTAATAACTGCATTACAGTACAATAACTACTCATATAATAGCATAATAACTACTGAAAACTACCCGTAATGGAACAAATAATGGCTTAGATGTAACCACTAACCACCCCTAAATTCCCAGTCTCAAATTGTTTCCCATCTCCCCACTATTGCCTTCAATCCTAGCCCTCTTTCTAGGCCCGCTGTGGGTGAGTAGGGGGGCATGGGGCTTCATCAGAAATCAACAATCAAGTTTCAGTTAGAGGACTGCAGCATCCTGTGTTATTAACCTTGTAATCTCAAGAACTATATATACAAGTTGAAGTTTTGTGATCCAGTATTCTGTATCCAAGCTAAAGCCTTTTTGCATCATCTGCATGGCGATTATCATCATGGTTGCTAGTCCATTCCAGCCACTTTTCTAGTTGAGCTTCTTTGATGGCTTTGAAGTCATTGTACTTTTCAGATACCGAGGGTAGCTTATCGCTAATATCAGTCTGCTGATGTTGTTGAGGTTCATCCTCAACCTTGCTTGACAAGGCAAGCTCATCTGTTTCCACACCTTGTAGAGCTGAAGCCGTGCTTGTAGATGGAGCTGATAGCTTGGAATTCATTAATCTCCTACCATCACTTTGTGGCATGAGATTTCTGGACTTTTGTTTTGCTGCCATAAAAACATTTGAAAAATAGTAACCATTTTTCTCACGGCCCTCCTGGGAATCAAGTGCAGGGCTGCCCCTAGATACCATTCTTTCTGCACGGCTATTCGAGCTCAACTGATGGATTAAGCCTCTTTTAGGTTTTTTAGTTGCCACAGTTACCAGAGATTTTTTAATGTCTCTTATCATCTCTTCAACTATGGGAAATCCACACTCTTTCATTGATCTCACCATTGTAATTGAGTCCTCCAAATCTTCTGCATGCAAACTTGTTTCACGAGCCTTCTCAGCAACGATTTTCTTGTGTTTCATCACATTGGGCACTGCTTTTTGGGTATGCTGTTGGACGAAGAACAGCCCAACAGAGGGTTCATTAGCCAAATATTTTATCATCTCAGCCAAGCATTCACTTATCTCCACAAAACCATCAACAGAGGAGAATCTGAGCATCTTCCCAAAGGCAAAATCTGTTGCTCATTACTGAAACTGCGAGGGGAACAATTTGAAGAAGAAACAAAATCCTTAAATTATTTGTACTAGCGGGCATTAATTAAGAGTGCCATATGACAAAAATAAAGAGCAGGTCCCACAATTTTTTCCTGAGCAGTTGGCTATTTACACAATCACTAGAGGGGTGTTGACTCAAACAAAAATGATCAGTGTTGAAATATGGATCAGTCATCAGATCAATGATGCAAAACTTTTACTTTATTCATACTACCTACGAAGGAAAAAAGAACTTTGGCCTCAAGGTGACCTTTGGAATATCTGAACAACCTAATCCTCAAGTATTTGGAAGCTTCTGCATAAAAGGTTAAAGTACAAAATATATGGGAAAAATAAACACCGTGTATGTATAAAGAATTGAAGTCCCAAATTTTTTTTTTTGGGGCATGTTTGGGGAATCAATACCCTGCTTTTCCTTCTCGGCAATTAAGAGCTGAGACCAAATGCGAAAAAGAAAAAAGAGAAGAACTGACCCGGCAACCAAGACATGATCGGATCATCATCAAGAGCTGAGACCTCCATAGATTTTCATTCTCCCCCCTCTCTCTCCCGCTCTCTCTTTCTCTGATCTCTGCTTCTAGAGACAGACGCAGATTCCGTCTCGTCCGTCTACCGGCCGATGACAAGGTTTCAGCAGAAGAAGGCTTCTATTGAAATGGGTCTTCGTCTCCTTCGTCCTAATGCGAGAGGCGGGGGCTTCGCTTAGTTATCTCTTAAGTACATCCTTAATTACGTTACGTAATATATGTCGGTCTATACTATATTTAGAATAAAGGATAAAAAATATTATAACATAACAGCATAAAAAAAATTAAAAACTATCCATTCATTATTCACCTAGTAAATATATTTTTATCATTATTTGATAAAATGATCAAAATGATATTGCCAAATATAAACATTACAGTTTGATAAAAGACAGGTAACGAAAAGCTGGATAAAGGACTAATTCTGATATCATGGAAAGAGCGCATGATGGAGACCAAATCCTTTTGGATTATGTTGCTTGAATCCTGCATTTTAAGCTCCACAGAGATTTAGTTGTTTCCTTGTTGAGTGTTTACCATATTGACAGTGTGTGGCAGCGCAGAATATAGCACAAATAACACGGCACTTTACATTCATACATAGCATGAATAACATGAACTTTTATAATATCTGTTAATACAATATCGTCATCAACAAGTTTACTCTCATTATTCATCAAATTTATCTGATAAAAATTTGGATAACTTTACCCTGTTGAGCTATTGATTTTAAATTTGAGGTTGAAGGATAAAAATAAAATGAGGATAAATTTAAAGGGTTAAAGATCATGTTAACTTTATTTAATATTTTTTATTTAAGCCTGTGAAGCCCGTTAGTTTAAAAAATAAATATACATATTCATTCCAGCCATCCCCTTTTTATCTTTATTTTTTAAAACAATATGAGAGGATAGCTCCATGATAACAACAAAAACATAGTCAGACCAACTTTGACTACAATCGGTCATGTTGCGACTGCAATGGGACGAGCTGTCAAGAAGTAAGGTTGGTGGATTCTTTCTGCTTTCTCCATTTTTTCCCTTCATATATTTGATTGCTTTAAAGTTCGAATATTTTGAATTGGTTATTTGCAGGGTATTCTGTCAGATGTTTTGAAATGTTTTGGTGACGACAAGAAGCCCATGACCATGAGAGAGTGTGCTTTGATTACAGTCAAGAATAAGGCCCAAACTGAGAGACCCAAACCGAGGCCCAAACAAGTCCAGTCTGCAAGCAGCTGCAAAGATGACTAAGTCAAGCACGCACGTCACCTGTTAGTTTAGTGCCCTGTATTTCTGGATCTCAGATCCTACTTTTGTGTTTCCACTTGTATTACGTGACAATGCTTATTGTAACTGTTGTACATGAATTCTCTATAAATGAACAATCACAGAGACATGGCACTCAAGCCATCATAGCACAATCCTCTGCTACCCTCTAATTTTTATCTATTACTTTAGAATCTTGTCTAACTAATGCTCGTCTCGATAAAATGTGTGCATCGATCCTCTGTTGGCATTCGTTTATCTTGGTGTTCTTGTGTTGAATATGATGCACTAGTAGGTTCCTTATATTACAACCGCTTTAACGGACTCTAAACTTGGTGCGGAAGGGCGTAAAGATCTTTTTGATTGGTTATCAAGGCAACTATCTGGGCAGAGCAGTTTTTATGAAGCCGCCCAGCTTCTTAAGCCAGCTTCGTCTGCTATGACTCTAATATCTGTTCTCTATACAGATACTATGTATTCGATTACTCTATCTGTATCCTTTTATAAATGATTCCTCAGACCCCATGCATTAATGTGGTGTGTATAATGATATGCATGATGGCAACGGTGTCTCAAAGGGTGGGAGATCCGCTGTCGATGGTGTTTCAAAATAGGGAAATGGAGCTATATCTTCGGCATGGCTAATTTTGCTTGGTTTGATTTGTTAGAATTTGCTAAAGCATACAAGTTCAATGGAATAATATAGAGCATTGCGGAAGCGTACCTGGATCCATGGATGCGTGTGACGGAAGGGGTAGATCAACCAGGTTATCACCAAGGGAAGAGAGGAAACCAACTGCGGATGGGGAAGCGAGACGGCTGAAATGAAACCCTTGGCTAACCTGGGGATCATAGCCCTAAATTTATAGACGGATCCCGTATTCAGCCCATCAATGAATACGGGCCAGTAAATCGGGCCTCAGTATATATTAGTCCATAATACTGGATTAAGCCCATTTAATTCCTTAAACCTTATTAGATCACTTTATAAATTGGGCCGGGATAAGAAATAATGGCACCCACATATAAGTGTAATATGTGGCCCATTGTTGAATTATTCCAACAATCTCCCACTGGGGCACATATGTAACTTAAATGTGTAAAACCTTATGCGCGCAATATTGCCATTATTTATTCCCTAAACAATCTGGTCCATTGATTGCATCCACATAGAATCAATCAGGATCTTCGTCGTATTACACATAACTAAATCCCAGAATGATCACATATATGAACACAACCAAATGACATAGATCAATCATAGATATATTGCATGGAAAATTTCATGAATGTGATCTGTACATGCTTATTTTCCAACTGATCCTCCTTAGTGAGATCAACTTTAATCATGCAGAATGGTAACTTGAATCAAAACCTTAAGGAAAACCGAATAACTTTATTTCTGTATAACCTTATTTCTGATCAGAATAAATGCTTAAATGTTCATAAAATCAAACACCAAATACATACTCCCACTAAACTAGGATATCCTCATCATAAAGCACACCCATTCGAGCTATGCGCTCATGAAAGACCTTGGGTGTTACTCCCTTTGTTAGGGGTTCAACGATTATGGAGTATGTTCGAATGTGTTCGATAGAAAACTGTCCATTCTGCACCCTATCCTTAACGGCTAGGTATTGGAATAAAAGATTGTTGCCATATTGTCACTCTATAACTTTATTACGCAATTTGCAACTCAGTGACAATGTTGCGCAGTCATATTCCATGGTTGGATGCCTTCCAAAATGCTACATGCTTTGCTTCCATAAGGGAGGAAGCTCTAAGAAATGGCTCCACCAGCTAGCATGTAAACATGACCTGATGTGAATTTCTTAATATCTCGGCATCCATCGTGATCAGAATCAAAATACTGAATTATCTCCAATTGATCTGATCTACGATACATGAGCATGTAATCATTTGTTCTCTTTAGATATCTCATTACCCGTTTGGCTACTTTACAATGGTCCATACACGGGTTACTCATATATCTGCCAAACATTCCAGTAATGAATGCAAGATCTGGTCGCGTACACACTTGAGCACATATATAAGACTCTCAACAGCTGAACAGTAGGGAACCTTTTCCATTTCTTTAATCTCAAGTGTTGTCAAAGGGCATTGTTTGAGACTAAATTTGTCTCCCTTAGCAATAGGGGTGTCATTTGGTTTACAATCTTGCATGACAAACCTCGTAAGCACTTTATCGATATAGCTCCTTTGTGATAATCCAAGAACACCTTGATTTTTATCTCGGTGAACCTGGATTCCTAATACAAAGGAAACTTCATGAAGATCTTTCATTTCAAGAATATTTGATAGAAATTTCTTGGTTTCCCATAACAAATCTGAATTATTGGTGGTAAGCAATATGTCATCAACATATAAAATCAGGAATATGAACTTACTCCCACTAACCTTATGATATACACAATGATCAACAGGATTTACCTCGAAATTGAATGAGATAATTACCTGATAAAATTCGTGATACCATTGACGGGAAGCTTAATTGAGACCACAGATGGATTTTTTTAATTTGCAAACCATGAACACAAAGTTCTTTGGTTGCACCATATAAATCGTCTCATCAATGTCATCATTGAGAAACACAGTCTTAATATCCTTCTGATGGAGCTCAAAATCAAAATGGGCGATTAATGCCATGATTACTCTTAAAGAGCCTTTCGAAGAAACTAGAGAGAAAGTCTTTTTAAAGTCAATCCATTACCTTTGAGTAAAGCCATTTGCTACAAGACAAGCCTTAAATCTTGTCACTTTGCCATTTACATCCCTTTTGGTTTAACCAATGGGTTTTGCACCTTCTGGCAAAGGGACAAGATCTCAAACCTTAAAGGGACAAGATCCCAAACCTTATTGTCTTACATGGACTTATACTCCTCATTCATCACCTCAATCCACTATTGAGAGTTGGAGCTTTGCATTGCTTGTTGGAAGTTGATTGAATCATCTTCCACCATACCGTTTTCTTCCTCATGTTAATGAAAGAAGGCAATGTAACCATCCGAAATTGCATTTCTCCTTTCTCATGTGGATCGTCTAAACACCGTTTCTTCAGGCTATTGAGTTTCCAGTAGAGGAACTTCAACCTGTATTGGAGGAACTTCAACCTGAACATCACTATGTAAAGATTCTGGATTTACTTCTTTAATCACAATAGGTATTGGAATTCCTGTGTTTTCAGAAGCAACTGATGGATTCAACTCAGTAATAGAGGTCTATTCTTTCTCAAAAGTGATGTTTACTTTATTCTTCCCCCCAAGCTCAACATCCTTAAAGAAACGTATAGTTCCCGTTTCAAAAATAAGCCTGAGAGTAAGATCATAATACTTATAACCCCTTAAACTTTTAGAATATCCAATAAAGTAACTGCTTACTATTTTGGGGTCCTATTTTTTATTTTTTTCTGTTGCCTATAAGGCCTTGCCTTAGCTGGACAACCGCAAATCTAAAACTGTCTTAGACCAGACTTTTTGCCTGTCTAAAGCTCATAATGTGTTTTAGCAGTTGCTTTAGTTGGTACTCTATTCAAAATGTAGGCTGCAATCTTTAATGCGTCTCCCATTTAGCTCATTACGAGTATTCTTTACTGGGTTAGAAGCAGAAGCATGATTCTTAACGGGTTTCTTTGAACAGAACCCTTTGCAGCCTCTGAAAACTTTTTCTTTATGCCCTTTCCTCTATAGGTGTTAGCCACATTGGCACTGTGAGAGCTGTCATGTTTCTGTCTCTCTTCTTCTTGCACAATATATGATAGAGCTCATTCAGAGTCCATTTTCCTTTTGTCAGTTATAACTGACCTTAAACTGGCTATATTGTGCAGGAAGAGAAATGAGTAACAAGTATACCAAAGAGTCCTCGGATAGCTCACGTTTTAAATACTTAAGTTTCACAACTATGTGAGACATTTCCTTAATGTATTCTCTTATATATCCTTGCCCTTATACTTTATAGAAATCAAGCGTTGCAAAAGCATGCTTGTTTCTGTCTTATCGCTTTTACAAAGTGCTTTTCAATGTTGGCAAGAAAATCCTTAACATTAAGAATACTATCAGTAATAGCACCTCAAAAGACTCCTGGGATGCCATGCTTTATGATCATAAAACTCCTGCGATTTAATCGCTCCCACTAACCAAAACACCTCCGTGTTTCAAAAATACTTTCATTCATAAGAGGAAGGGGAGGATTAGTCCTTAATGCAGGGTCTAGATCTATACATCCCAAAATTACCAGAATGTCATTCTTTTCCATTTAAAGAAATCCACATAAAAGATAATGGCAATAAATTCAAATAAATATAATCCCCATCGCAAGATACCGGTAACAACATTAATATTTCATCTTTGGATGATAATATCAACTGTCAGTGGCATCTTGTTGTAATGATCAAATACTGACAATAAGATCTGCCAAACAATAATTGTTCTTTGGAACACATTATTGTTCACATGATTATACCTAATAATTGTCACATATTTATCATCACAGGTGCTTATATATTTCTGCCAAGCATCAACCTTCCTTTGGGCCGATTAGATACTCGCATGAAATTATATAGTCACAAATTATATCTAATATGCCTCAAATAATTTTCACATGAGTGTACACTTTGGTGTGATGTTGTGTCAATATATTTAATTGGTATAAAAGACAAAGAACTTAAAATGGGCACAAAAGCCTTAAAAAATATTTAAAATTTATTGTCAATATCACAATACATTATTTGTACATATTCCAAAAATAATCAACACATAAAATATATACAAAATAATTTTCTTACCACAAACCATCCAAAATAATTCATGAAATGTTTCTTAAATAAACATAAAGTGCCAAAAAGAAAATTTCTGCAGAAAAAAATATTGGACCTTTTTTTCTTTATTGATTCCATAATTGTAGACCCAAATTAAGAAAAACGCAGGTCAAAAAAATCCAGAAACAAACTTGAAGGGTTCAAAAATGTAGGCCCATAGAGCAAAACTGTTTTCTTTGTTTTTTTTGCAACAATAATTCTATAGGCCCAGTTCTTTTGGTGTTCACACCCCTTTTTTTGAACTGGGCAGACTTATTTTTTTATTTAAATCCAGAATTTTTTTAAATGGCCCATTCATCAGGCCCAAAATGGAAAACCCACGAATTCTTTAGGCCCAAAAAGTCGCAGCCCAAAAAACCTTCTTAAAGGCCCAGAAGCAACATGAACTAAATCCCCATTATTTTAATATGTATATTAGCCCATTCATACGAGGCCCAAAACGAAAGGCCCTCCCTTTTTTTATACAAAATCTGTAGGTCTAGAATGTTTCCAAACAACTGTGGCCCATACGTTCTCCGAATTCATCCCTTTTTTGTGTTGAAAATAATTCAGCGGACCTTTTTTTTTAGCTCCAAAATTCAGAAGTACATTTTCCTTTTAAAGGAACCACAAACTTTCAAGAGCCCAGTCCAAAAGGGAAGCTTAAGTACGTTTTATCTTGTTTTTTGTTTAACCAGCAGAAAACGCATGGTCTAGAAAAAGCCACCCAAAAGAAATGGCCCAACAGCGTCCCTTCCGTTCTTGAAACGCACCGCTTCATTTAATGTGCATTTGTTTATTCTTCAATCTAGTGGACCCCTAAAAAACCGATGCCCCACGCGTGACCCGGGTTTGCATCCCTCTCCCTCACGCGGCGCTGACACAGTTTTTTTAAAAAAAAAAACTTAATGCCTTCGTCCTTAATGTGAGGGCATTTCTAGGAGTTGTAGGGCTTCGGAAAACAGCAATTTGCTGCTAAAATTGTAGAAGATGGTAACGGGAAGTGGATGCATAGAGAGACAGAAAGAGAAACAAGAAATGAACACGCTTTGTGCCTCTCTCAGATCGCGTTTTGAGTTTCTCCAGCGTCTTCTTCACAGTAATAAAAGAAAATCCATCCCCCTTTCCAATTCACACAATTGGAATAAGAAAACAATAATCCAAATGACCCGAAAAAGGTAATAAATCATTGCAAAATTGATGACTCTGAACACCGAAAAGCTGAATCCATAATAAGATGAAGAGGCCTAACCCATGTATTCGAACAGAGAACTTGTTTCAAAAATAAAACGCGCACACATATGTTTGTAGATCTTAAATCCAAACGATTTCATCGGATTTTCAAAAAACAAAGGGAACCCAAAACGAAAAGAAATTCCAGCAGCACATGGATTCAAACAAGATGACTGTGTAAATGTGAAAAATTTATTCCAAAGAACTCAATATGTTGGCTCTGATACCAATTGTTGGAATTTGCTAAAGCATACAAGTTCAATAGAATAATATAGATCATTGCGGAAGCATACCTGGATCCATGGATGCGTGTGACGGAAGGGGTAGATCAACCAGGTTATCACCAAGGGAAGAAAGGAAACCGACTGTGGATGGGGAAGCAAGACGGCTGAAATGAAACCTTTGGCTAACCCGAGGATCATAGCCCTGAATTTATATGCGGGCCCCGTATTCAACCCATCAATGAATACGGGCCAGCAAATCGGGCCTCAGTATATATTAATCCATGGCACTGGATTGAGCCCACTTAATTCCTTAAACCTTATTAGATCACTTTATAAATTGGGCCGAGATAAGAAATAATGGTAGCCACATATAATGTTGCCCATTGTTGAATTATTCCAACATGATTACTTTTAGATGAGTAGATTTTTCTCAATCTGTTTTCATCATCTCAAAAGAGGGCTATGGTTGCAAAGGGCACTGGGTTGGAATCAATTTCTGTCTTTTTTTATTTGGCTAAAGTATACTTTTAGTCCTTTATGTTTGCGTCATGTTTCATTTTAGTCCTTTAAGTTTAAAAAGTACACTTTCAGTCCCTAAAACTTAACACCGTTAGTCCCTTTAACTGTAATTGCTGACTCATCAACCATGCATCCACGTGGCTGGACAGTCACATCTTCGACCGAACACTGAACAAGCCAACTAGTTTGAGCACGTGGCTGAATAGGAAGTGAGAAGGAAAATTAAAAATGCAGAAGGAAGTGAGAAGATCAGCTTTCTTACTCTGCTTGTTCTGTTTCGTCGACCTTCTTAGTTTGAGCAAGCTTTCTACCCCTAATTTAACAGATATTTTAGAGTCTTTTCTAATATCACCCTTCTCCTCTTACTCCCTCTTCCTCCTTCCCCCCAACACCCACAAATCTCTCTCTCTCTCTCTGTGGAATTCATCATCATTGATCTTCATCATCAGACTGCAACAACAATGGAGGAGTTTAGGATGCCAGGCTTAAAACTGTTATGCATTTTCGCATTGGGATTCTTCGCTCTCCACATTTTCACGGACTACAGATCACCGCTCAGCAGATTCCAGATGATGAAGGTACTTCCATTTCTTTACCCCCCCTCTCTCTCTAATTCTTCCATGGAATTCCTTTTCCTCTCTCTGTATTAATCTTGGACAGCGGAATTTTGTTTTCCTTCTTCTGAAAGAGTTATGCAATATACAATGACAAAAAGCTATTTGCACTTAAAATCCTAAAATTTTACCTGTCCGCTCAAATATGTTTGCTTCATCAAGTAAACTATTTTTTTCCTTATATAATATTGGGCCCATCTTTGCAGTTGATACGATGGAGAGATATTGGGGTTAATGTAGTCTCGGCCAAGTGCCTTCCTAGTGTACCTGATCATCACCACAATTATATTGTCTTTTTTAAATGTGGGTTGATTCAAAGGGTTGTGAATTGCAGTGTTCTAAAAGGTGTTCTGAATTTATTATTGTCTTTGTGTCTACTATGGAGAAAGGCCGAAAGGTCTAGTAATAGTGCTTTGAAACTATTGGGAAGCTTGTCATATATCAGTAGGGTCAAAGTTTTTTATGAACTGTGCTATTTTCAGCATGACATATATTTCTCCCTGGTTAGTAACGACAGTTTTTCTTCAAGTTTATTTGTTTGGATAATTTATTAGTATGGAAAGTAATTGTAATCGTTTTAATTTGTTTGGATAATTTATTAGTGGGGAAAAATATGAATTTGCCCGTTAAAAT